>JAJGOT010000762.1:195000-273232 GCA_022457155.1 Cladopsammia gracilis | reverse complement strand
AAAAAAAAATGTTTGCATTTAATGGAAAAATATAAGCTACATGAAGTGATATTATACGCAGCGAAACCTTGCGAGCGTTCTGCTGTTTATTTGTGGAACTTCTTTAGACAAGTTAAACAATAAACTTGAAAGCCATTGTAATTATCAATTGCCAACTTTGAGGGTGACTGACATGCAGAGGAAACTTTTAGGAAACGCGAGGCTTATTATTGGGAAAGCACGACAATTTTTTTTATTTGGTTTCACAGGGAGATATTTTCTTTAGAACGTGATTGACCATAACAACAACACTATGTATTTGAGCAAACGCTAAAATGTTCTCTATTTTAACAAGCTTTAATAAGCACTGAAACAAAGTTAACAATGTCTTTAAAGTAATTTACTGTGAATACTATTTACAACAACCGAAACGGCCATTCATCATTCGTAAAAATCTGCTTTCTAACTAAAAGCCTTTTTCTGCGGTACGATTAGAGAATCAAAAAACGTAAGGCAAAGTTACATGTTCAAACGAATAACAGCAAAAACAATGTACCCGCTTTATAATTTACCAACATACACATCACAGGTTTACTTTACGCAACCGAAAAGTAACTGGGCTGTGATTTTTTTGCGGTAACGAATTAAGGGTCAATTAATGATAACAGTTTAGGGACGAATAAGCAATGCTTTTCTTAAAGTCAAGGATTGTTTGGATGCACAGCGCTATCCGCGTGCTAAAGAGAAACGACACGAGTTCAAAATACTCTTTTTAATTACAATTAAGCTGTCTCAAGGATAATTGAACTATTCATTTGTATTTGCATACTGTTGAAAACACGAGATTGTAATAAGACATTACATAATGTTTGCGTAAAAATATGTGATTTTGTTGGTCCGTATTACCGTTCGCACTAAATTTTTGCGGGTTCTAATTTTTCTAATTTATATTCCCGCAACATTTTCTCCTTAAAAACTTTCGGCTCCGCTGTCGAAACTATATACAAACTGTTCATTATTTAGTAATGTAAAATCGTGTTGGTGCCCATTTACTAAATAAACGTCTCTTTCGTTAAGAAAATGCCACTGATAACTCAGGTGATAATGTATGAAATGGTTCCGTTGTTATTGCTGATCGATCCATTGCCAGAGAATCAAGTCAGCCACACAGCTGACTAGGGCACAAAAGTAAGTTTCTGCAAAACATGAAAATTTAAGTTACTGAAACGACAAAGAATAGATTGGAGTCATTCAGCGCGAATTCAAGAGCAACTTAGACCGACCCCTGGAGTAGCTCATTGTAACTCAGAGCAACTCAGAGCATTTGAGTAAGAAACTCAGAGCAACTCAGAGCAACTCATGAGCAACTCGGAGCAACTCAGAGCAACTCGGAGCAACTCAGAGCAATTCACACGATGATACAGGGTCGATAACAGATGAGACTTACTCTTTTAAGAGTATGGGGGTTTTACGACGGGCGGATCATACGGATCATGCGGATCCGCATGATAAGAGATGTAATATGTAAATAGTGACGTCATCACCGTAGACAATAGGGTTATAGGGTTCTAGGGTTATAGGGTTATAGCGCCTGTTCAAGCTTGTCCGAGTCAGTAAAGTATGACGTAGGAGTTAAAAATACGACATGCGATAAATTTTAACTGTTTTAGCTGTCTTGACTGTGTTTTTTTTCCTGCTGTTTTCTATTGTCAATGAAATCATTGTATTGTAGAATTATATTGTATTGCAGAGTTGAGTAGATATATGTTCTCGTCTTTATAGTGTTCGCTGTCTATTCTTTGTAAAACTTAATCATAATAAAACATTGTTTCTCTCCCTCTAGAAGACGATTGGTTAAAAGCGGTTTTCGCGCCATTCAATTCTATGAATTGGTAGTTTTATTCGATCCATAAATTGTGGTGTATTTTAATCGATGATTTCAGCAGGTTAAGTCTACTCTTTATTTATTACTCATGCGCGAAGCGGCATGAGTTAAAATTCGCCCTCCGTTTTCTTCGTGTCACGATTTTGCATGCAAATTTATGCACGCATATTTTAAATTGTGCACTTCCGGTTCATAGCTTTGCCATTTACACTTCCTGTTTAGTGACTTCCGGCTACTTTCACTCCCGGTAAAACAGCGTTACTGAAGTGTCACGACAGCGTCTCCTACAACCCTACTTACATTACTAATGTTCACGTTAGGTATATATAAGACTTAGACGAATCACTGGCTTCATTGTGGTACAGTCTTCATTTATAAAACATTCAATAGTAAACAACGTGGTTTGCAGGAACGATGACTAAATGAAAGGAGTAACTTCAACATATCAGACATCATATCATGTTTAAAATGTATCGTAAAACTTTCTTACGCATGCGCGTGAGTATAGGCTGCTTGCAGCCTCTTGTCACTATGACTTTCCGATAGCTTCAAAGTTCAAACTTTTAATTATGCGAACACTGAACTATAAATTTGCATGAAAAATTAGCACCTCGGAAAATTAACAAAGCAACCAATTTCACGCGAGCACTAAAACAATAAAACCACACTTTGTAAAGTTCAATCTATATTTATTGATAACAAACAAGTACATAATTATATAGGCAATTTAAAAGCTTAGTTGGAAAGGAACAGACAGAGTTGGCCAGTCGAAATATGTCTACAAAAAGCTCTAGCGAATTTTCCATTAGCTGTAGATGTATATTTTTACCGAGCTACAAATCTTAACAAGCGTTCTTCTTATAATGTCCATAAGCCAGTGTCTCACATTCGTTTTGTAAAATATAGTGTTTGTCGTCATTGGGAGATAGCCTTGTTTTGTTCCAAGTCATAGAATAGATTTTATGATTCTCTCTTGAGTTTGGTTCACCCGTGCCATCTGTGGTGGTGTAAATGGCTTTACCGATTTAAGTTTATTGTGCTCCTGACATTAATATGTTATAAAGTGAGCCATTGAGGAGGTAAATGTTTTGTCCTTTGACGGCGTTTAATGGTTTTTGTTGTTTTTCTAACACCGCTTGCTTTAAACTTCTGTAAAGCTTTTGGTTCTCTGGGTGTCGAAACATGATAAACAGTGCGTTGTTCTTTTTGTTCAGTCGATGGCAGTGCTTCGCTTGTGGAACATTCTCCCCCATCTTTGCGGTTGTTCTCCGTGTTGTGGTAGATTATTACTTTAACTTTTGGTTTTAGTTTGGCCTCTTGAAGGTACTTTCTCCGTTGCGTGTGATCCAACTGATGAACATCTGCAAGATGGTTAGCTAGTCTAACGAGGTACTTTGCACCGCATCCTTAAATCGGACAATCTCTTCAAACTCTTTTGTAGACCATGTTTACAGTTAGACGACAAGACACAAATGACATTTGTGTAACAATTTTTCTGTATATATTGATGATCAAACATGCCAAAACCAGGCCAATAAAGCCAAAGACAGGCCAATAAAGCCAAAGCCAGGCCAATAAAGCCAAAGCCAGGCCAAATACGCCAAAACCGTCAAAAGTGCCATATTCTGCTGACAGTTGAATTTTAGATGTCGTCGAGTTCTCCAAACCCAATACATCTCCAATACAACAACTCCAATACAACAAATTATTTTTTGCCAAAGAATATAAAAAATTTATTGAAAAAAAAAATCTAAGTTTACAATGCAGGACATGTTCGCTACGATCCTTGTGATCAGCGGCCCGTCTTATTAATAATATCAAAAAGTCACTTTATATTTGCAATGAGGGACATGAATGCTAAGATCCTAGTGATCAGCGGCCCGTCTAATTTACAAGTCACACAACATATTTACATTGAACATGTCCTCGTGGTCAAAGTTCTCGTACCCGTAAGGATAGGTCTTGAAAGTAATGGGGTCCAGGATCCGTTTGACATAGACCAATTGGTACCGTTTGAAAAGCGGGAACGTGTACAGTTTGAAGTTCTTGGCATCCCGTTCGATTTGGTAGCTTTTAGGGACGACCGTTTGACGTGGGGAGCGTAGAGGACGTTGGACTTCGTCCAAGACGTTTTGACGCATGACGTCATAATTGAGATAAAGGTTGGCTTCACTGTTGAGGTTGAAACCCCGGACTTTACAACAAACGTGTCCGTCTTTAGTCTTGTAGCCATAGTTTTTGGGTCCCCCAGACACGAATTCCACGAAGCTGTCACCGTTGTCCAGTTCGTCTTTAAAGTCCCCAAGATATTTACCCAGGGGTGGATCCGTGCTGTCTGGAGTTGAGAGGAAAATGACTGAATCGGTGTCAAAATACAGACACCGTTCACCCAACAGTTTCAGGGCCCCGTACAATCTCAGACGAGCCCAACAGGTCGTGAAGCAGGCCAAGAAAATGTTCAAGTTAGGGGACACAGGGACATCGTCTTCTTGCAGTTTCTAATGCATTTCCACACGGTCTTCTGTCAGGGGTCTCACGTAGCGGATGTTCACCTTGTCAGAGTCGTGAAGGGCGTGAAACTTGATGGCGTCTGTGAATTCCACGACTTGGGTTTTGTTAGTCTGTTGGCCAAATTTCCCCCACATAGAATTTAACATAAGTTTCGCAAATGAACGGAGCGGGGGGACTGGGTCGGACATGGCGGACGCTTAGACGACGTTTTTTGGGCTCTTCAAACTTCAAGTTTTTTAAGACCGCCTATGGCAGATATTTACAATTATTTTAAGAGAAAAGGCAGGAATAGCAGTTCGGAAACCTCAGAAAACGATTCAAAATCACCAGAGGAGAAAAGAGTGAAGATAGCAGATAGAAGTCAATCGTCCTGTTCAGATTCCGATGACATCTTGAACGCCCTTGAAATGGCGGAGGACATTATACCGAAAATTGACAGCATTCTGTCGAAACTACGCGACCTGGAAAACAAGATTGATAGAAGAGAAAGTCATGTCGGCAGTGTTGATGAAACGGTGAACCAACTAAAGCAAAAGGTCGACAGTCTTGAATCATCTCTGAAAGAGAAGGCTGAGCTTGTGAAGGTAATGGAAGGAAAAGTCGCCACCTTTATTGCAGATGTTGAGAAAATGAAAACTGAAATTGCTTCAGTTCGCAAACAGCAAGATTATATGGAAATTTATCAGCGAAGAGAGAATCTACGATTCTATAGAATTCCAGAAAAACCGGAGGGTAAAGAAGATTCG
Organism: Cladopsammia gracilis; assembly: GCA_022457155.1. Classification (NCBI taxonomy): domain Eukaryota; kingdom Metazoa; phylum Cnidaria; class Anthozoa; order Scleractinia; family Dendrophylliidae; genus Cladopsammia; species Cladopsammia gracilis. Next base: position 268,111 of record JAJGOT010000762.1, on the reverse strand, counting down.
TATGAAGTGTTGAAAGATTTCTTGACGAACAATTTAGACATGGATAACACCAATGAAATTGAAATACAACGTGTACACAGAAAAGGCAAGTTTGACCCGAGACAGGAAAAACCACGTCAATTGATTGCCAGATTCCTTCGTTATCCGAATCGTGAGGACGTTTTTTCAAGAGCAAGAAAGCTGGGTGGCACGGGAATGGATATTTCAGCCGATCTTCCAAGATCCATTGTAGAAACCAGGAAAAAGTTAATGGATAAATTTAAAGCGGCGAAAAGGGAAGGAAAGAAAGCGGATTTCAGTAGAGCGGAACCTGACAAACTTTATATCGACGGTGTGTTAGTTCCTGCTTAAATATATACATATTGTATTTTCCATAAAGGCTAACATTTACGAAACGATCGAAAAACTTTTTCTGTGTTTATTAAATATACATTTTTTTTCATTTAGCCCAGCGCTTTGCCTATAGTTACTGCATACTTTTTGTAAGGCCTAGACCATTAGCGGCATAATTAACAGCTTTTTGCTGGCTGCTGTTTTAAGCTCATTAATAGGTGTAACTCTCTTGTAAATATGTCGGTATTCTTATTGTTATCAGTTATGTCATGTATGGTTGCCTCACATACGCAAGTTTCTTATTGTCAAATAGTGTTGATTTGCGGATTGCACAGTCCATTGGGTTTTGGGATGATGTTCTTAATTTGTGGTTTATTTATCACCTTTCTTGATGGAGGGTAACAATCTGCAATTTAAACTGCTTTCACTAAATGTTAGAGGTATTCGCACCTTCGATAAAAGGAAATGCGTACTGAATTGGTTGAACAAAAAAAATGCAGATATCTATTTCCTTCAAGAAACTTATAGTACAGAGGAGGTTGAAAGCCAATGGAGGAAACAGTGGAGAGGAGATTTATTCTTCGCTCATGGGACTTCACACAGCAAAGGTACTCTTATTTTAGTTAAACAGGGATTAGATTTTGTAATTAGAAAGACACACAGAGATGACTCAGGAACATCCATAATGCTAGATGCGTTGATTCAAGATTGTCCGTTTTTGCTGCTCAACATCTACTCACCTAAAAAGCCAGCTGAACAAATTCAATTTTTTTAACAAAATCGCTGGTATTATTAACGAGCAAATGATGCAAGCCGAGTGCAAACTCGTAGTAGGTGGCGACTTCAATGCAACGTTTGATCCTGAACTTGATTGCTCAGAAGGAAAACCTTCCATAAAGAATTGTATCATAAGTCTAGAAAATATTATATCGACGCATGATTTAATCGACATTTGGAGAATTAGAAATCCGACCACAAAACGTTTTACGTGGAGGCAATAAAATCCCTTAATCCAAAGGCGACTAGATTTTTGGTTAATCAGTAACTCACTGCAAGATGAAATAGATAAAACAGATATTATAACTTCTGTTAAAACTGATCATTCTGCAATAACATTAAATATTGATAGTATAAGCGAAACAAATCGAGGACCCTCGTTTTGGAAATTTAACAATAGTATCCTAGACGATAAAACATATATCGACTTAATAACAGAGAAAACTTCCACTTGGCTTGACGAGATCAGCTATAATCAGGATGTTAGGGTGCAATGGGACTGGCTAAAGTACAACATACGCAAAGAGACCATTCACTATAGTAAAGTGAAAGCAAAACAACGCAGAGAAAGGATTAACTCGATCGAAAACAAACTTAAATTAGCTGAGGAAGAACAAGCCGAAGCCCCAACCGTAGAGAATCTAAACAAACTCGAAAATTTGAAGACGGAATATGAGAAAGAATATGAGTACATCACTAGAGGGGCGATCATTCGCTCTCGGGTCAATTGGTATGAAAAAGGCGAGAAAAACAATAAATATTTTCTTAACCTTGAAAACAACAACAAGACTAAAAGTACGATTCGAAAACTCGAACTCAAAGACGATATTATTACAACTAATCCTAAAATAATCATGGATGAGCTACATTCTTTTTATTCAGTACTTTATAATGACGAAAATGAATCTCAAAGCATTGATCAACCATGTCCCTTCTTGTAAACGGGACATATACCAAGACTATCCACGGATATGCAAGAGCTCTGTAAAGGGGAATTGACTTTAACGGAGTGTTTTAATATCTTATCAGATTTTCAAAATAAAAAGACCCCCGGAAATGATGGACTGACTATTGAATTTTACAGAACTTTCTGGCCTCTTCTTGGTGATATGTTAGTGAAATGCCTCAACTATTCCTATAGACATGGAGAGCTATCAGCATCACAAAAACAAGCAGTTATTGTTCTTATAGAGAAAAAAAAGATCGCGATTGGCGTCAAATAAAAAATTGGAGACCGATTTCCTTGATTAATGTTGATGTCAAAATAGGAACAAAAGTCATTGCTAAAAGGATGGAAATGGTATTACCACAAATTATACACCATAACCAGAATGCCTATGTTAAAGGTAGAACAATATTCGATGCGGTACGCACAATTGATGATGTCATGTCTTTTACAGCTTTGAAAAATATTAGCTCACTATTGGTAGCAATAGATTTCGAAAAAGTTTTCGACTCAGTTAACTGGAATTTTCTTAGAAAGACTCTTGAGAGGTTTAACTTCGGACCATCCTTTATTGCCTGGATTGATACGTTTTATTCTGATATATCGAGCTGTGTGATGAACACCACTCTTCAAATTATCTCGAGGAGTACGTCAAGGTGATCCTCTCTCTCTCCTTATCTTTTTATTCTTGTATTGGAAGTTTTGGCTATCAATATCAGAAACGACACAACCATAAAAGGAATTAAAATTGATGAACAGGAACTAAAACTAGTCATTATTGCCAATGATTTAACTGTCTTTGTAGCAAATACGGAATCTTTTCATCAACTTTCGGTTAAATTAATTATGTTCGGTAAGTGCTCGGGATTAAAAGTAAATAAGCAAAAAACAGAGGTACTAAATCTCGGTCCTTGTAAGATAACTGCAGAAGAGCTAGGAATGGAGCAAGTATCCAAAGCAATAAAAATTCTGGGAATACACTTCACGTATGATTGTGTGCTTTCATTCAAACTTAACCTAGAGACTATCACTAAATCCCTAAAGAAGACGCTTCATAGTTGGAATTGGAGAGGCCTCACGTTGATAGGTAAAATACAGATCATCAAAACATTTGCCATTCCGAAAGTTTTATACCGTATGAGTTTAATCGGCACCAATAAAGACTTTATAAAAGAGATCAACCGAATACTGTATAATTTTGTTTGGAAAGGCAAAGATAAAGTGAAACGTGTTTCTTTAATAAATGATATCAACGAAGGTGGTTTAAAGATGCCTCACATTGAATCTATGATCGATGCACAAAGAATCACTTGCATCCAGAAGTTTTTGGATGACTCGCCACGTTCTTGGAAGTATTTTCTAAATCATTACCTTAACAGAGTTGGAGGAAAAGTGTTATTTCTCTGCAATTTTAACTTCTCGAAATTGCCTCTGGAATTGCCAAGATATTATAAAGAATGTTTGATTGCTTGGGCACTTTTGAACAACACTAATCCCTCCTCTCTTGATGAGATAGCTAACCAAATTATTTGGAATAATAGATATGTTTGTGTAAATGACAAATCAGTGTATAACCAAAGATTATTCTCTAAAGGATTCTATAAAGTTGGAGACCTATTTAAATGTCTGTATTGAACCACGCATAACAGAATTGCAACTTAACATGGTGGATTTACTTTATTTGAAGGGCTTGTATCATTCCCTATTGCCAGAGTGGAAAAAGATCATGATTAACAATGCAAGTGAGGTTCTACTAAAGACAATACCTTTTAATGCGGTAGATTATTCAGAAGCAGAGTTATTATCATCAAAGAAGATTTACAAACTCCTTATTTCGAAGATATCAAAGCCACCTACAGCGAAAAGAAAATTTGAAGATCACTATGCTTTCGACGAACCCTCTGTCGATTGGGAAACTATTTACTCAATCGTTTTCGAATGTGCTATTGATACAAAATCGCGTGAATTCCAATATAAAGTTTTGAATATAATTTTACCCTTCAATGACTTTCTTTTTAAGATTGGGATGAGTGAGTCTCCTCTCTGCACCTTTTGTCATACAACAGAGGAAAACATGCCTCATTTGTTCTTTCAATGCTCTTATGTACAACATTTCTGGCGTTCAATACAACCCCTTTTTGAAAGCTATACAATTTCTGAAATCAATGTTATTTTTGGTGTCACTCGACCACTTAAAGATTGCCTCCTTTATAATCACCTAATCTTGCTCTCGAAACAGTATATTTATAGCTGTAAACTTAAGAATATTATACCAACAAGAGTTGTATTTTTAGCAAAAGTGAAAGCAGTTTTTGAAATGGAGCGTCGAATTGCTAAAGAAAGAAATAAACTCTCTTTTCATCATAAAAAATGGGATACGCACCAAACACAAGAACATCATCTTAAACTACCATAATATTATATCATCTAATTTCTTAAGTATGTAGCATTTTGTGAGGCCCCCTTTTACCTTTATCTGTCTATCTGTATTTGCATGTTTTGTCGAAATTTATAAAATTGTAAAATTGTAAAGCAAGTACTTATTAGTATTTTGTAAAATGTAATAACTGCAATAGTTGGTGTGGTAGAAAGAGTGTGCGTGTACGTGTGTATGCGTGTGGTGTGTGCGTGCGTGCGTGGATGTGTGTATTTTGCTGAGTAGGACTGTTGTTATTGTTGTCTGTATAAAATAAAAATAAAATAATAATAATAAAAAAAATGAACGGAGCCCAGGGTTGTATTCCATTTTATCTGCCTCCAGAAGAATACCTTCATGTTGAAAGTACACATTGATATGCGCTTGCTTATCCTCGTCCGCTCCATTCCAGCTTGCTTTCTCTTTTATTTTCAACCAGGTATTCACATAATCCTTGAACAGACCCGTTTGGGTCTTAGGAAAATGCCAAAGTTCGTTGATGCTTTGAATTGTATAGCCCATGGCCACTGCTTCCAACAATTCTGGGGTGCACCACGTGCAGTGAAGGATTCGGTCTTCGTCATCGTGCGAACAGCTGGGCACTTTCTCCATCAGGTTCAGAGACATTTGGTCTCTGACGCAGGCAGCACAGAGGGGGAAGGTCAATTTCTCAGCGTAACGGTATGGGAGCACGGGATGGTATAAGTCCTTGGGCGGCAAGACTGAACATTGCGCAATCCCAAAATAGTGCGAGAACTCTTCGGGCGGGACATTGTGGATGAACACTGGATGGCCCACAGGATACTGCTGCGTTTTGTTCACCCATGGGTAGAGAGATGTAAAGTCGTAGTACTTGATCTTTTCTGAACCCTCGGCACGATGGTACAATTTAATGGCATTGGTTCGCCCTCCGAAAAAGGCGTCTCGAGGATTGAGGGGGTCTGCGACGGGGCAAAGTCCTGTCATAAAATCTTGGACGTGACGATCCTCATGCTTGAGTCGAGTCCAATCACACTCCCACATTTCAACGACACGGTAGACTTTGGATCGTAGAAAGGTCATTATCCGTTGGGTCTGTCTATAGACATCCTCCATATTGACCCCAAGAAGACGCTGATGAGTTCCTGTCCGTTGAGAGTAACATTTGGGGCAGCCATGCCAGTAACACCCATGGAACTCATACATGGTGTTGGTACTTGCATTGTAGCCGTCAACAGAGTAGAGTAGCGGGACTCTGGAATCCTGAATTCACCATCAGTGGATCTTGCGTGACGGAGGATGGCTTGCCGAACGGGAGCGTAGTGAGAATCCACGAAATCCAATTGGTCACGTTCAGAATCCAACAATGGGGCTTTGAGTTCTGTTTGCAAAGTCTCCTCCACGAAATACAGCCATTCCATGGACGAGCGGGAATGGTTCGTGTTTCGACGCCAACGGTGTAATGGTTCACTAGCGATGGTGTCCGGCTCCATTCGGTTTTCCCTCAAGTCTCGATTGCATGCCGAGGCAATCGTCATTTGCTCGAAGGATTGAAGTGAGCGTGATGTTCGAAGAGGCGTTTGAACTCCAAACACCCTTCTTTGAGCAAGCGTACATCTGACCGGCAATTGGCCACCAACTCCTTTTGGAAATCAAACACGACATTGTCATCCCTCTGCTTATCGTGCCATGTTTCAAATTTTTTTGCGAGCGTCCGGCGACATGCTTTCCCGCATGTAATAATCTTTAGCAGGAATGGGTCCAACGTACTCTTGATTCGTTGAAACGTTGAATTTGTGTGCAAAATATCCTTTTTTAAGTTCCGTGAGCCCAAAGGTTTTCGGGAACGCGGCCAGCGGCATGGTGAGGAAAGATAACGAGTCAATAAAACGGATCCGTCCCCTCGTGACTTGCAGGAGTTTTGCCCCGTTTCCGATCTGTTGTAGGATCTGACATTGTTTGTGATACTCGTCAACGACAAAGTAACCATCGTACCCCTGAAAGTTGTGAGCCAGGACAATAACGTCACGTTCATCGTCCTCCGTCAGTTCTTCGAGGAAATCCAGGAACTCCTTGACACAGCTCTCCCCCTCAAACACACGTTGCTCGTCATCCTCGTCCGTTTCAGCAATGAGTAGATTGGCCAGGTGCATTTCGCGTTCTTGTGTAGCCTCAATGTCGAAAAAGACATGTACCGGTGGGAGTTTTTCTTTTTTGCTGTCCCCTTCGCCATCTGCATCCGACTCGTTTGCAGTCTCCTCCGACTCGTTTGCAGTCTCCACCGCTTCCACTTGCAAGAAACATTGGTGGGTTTGAACCTCCACGTACAACTTGCACGAGGGGCAATCGAAATAGCCCCACTTGTGACGTTTTTGTTCCTTGGATGTTCGCAACAGAATCAGACACGACGAGCAGAGTCTACGCGTAGTGCACACGCTCTTGGTGGTTCCATCGGTGACAGGCTTCCCGTTCTGTCGTTTGATTTTGTTTCATAAGTTTTGAAATTTCACAGACCGTCGTTTTATTGTCGTGAAGTACATTGTGGAATTATGTTTACGCTTTTAAGCTTTCGAAAGCTTGCTAGACGATTTCTTATATCCTTGCTTTCGTTTCTTTCATTGAACATTGCTTTCATAAGTTTTAAATTTCACAGACTACGTTAATGAAAATAGCAGGAGCGAATGTGAAAAAATTTGCATCTCTTTGTTCAACGAGCCAAACCAAATTCCCCCAGGAGGATATGTATGAACACGCATGATTTGAAAGAGCAAATGTCAGGTTTTTCATGTCAATCAGACATCATTGCGCCATGCAAGAATGTAAAACTTTTATTGAGCGGTTCGTTTACAAATTAAACTTTTTTTTGAAACCTTAACATTTGTGTCTTTGATTCCCATATCATTCCCATGTCATTCTCTTACAAAAATTTCTGTTAAATACTTGTTGTCATCGGAAAAGCAAAGAGAAAATTCAATGTTCAAGATAAGTCATCCAATTTATTCACTCGGAGCAACTCCCAGTTGCTCTGAGTTGCTCTGAGTTGCTCTAAAAACATTAAAACTTGACTTCATTCGAATACACCGCGGTAACTTTAATTAGCTTGTCTGGTTGAAACTCGTCTGTAAGCGAAGAACTAAAGTGAAAAATGTTCAAGATAAGTCATCAAATTTATTTACCTAATAATAACAATGCGGGACATATCGCTATGGTCCGAGCGACCGGCGGCCCGTCAATCACGTTCTAAAGAAAATATCTCCCTGTGCAACCAAATAAAAAAGATTGTCGTGCTTTCCCAATAATAAGCCTCGCGTTTCCTAAAAGTTTCCTCTGCATGTCAGTCACCCTCAAAGTTCGCAATTGATAATTACAATGGCTTTCAAGTTTATTGTTTAACTTGTCTAAAGAAGTTCCACAAATAAACAGCAGAACGCTCGCAAGGTTTCGCTGTGTATAATATCACTTCATGTAGCTTATATTTTTCCATTCCATGCAAACATGCTTTCGCCATGTTTGAAGCAACGGTTGCGTTTAAACGTTGTTTAAACAGAAGTTGTCTTAGTTCATTATGTTTTTATAAATGGCCGCTTAAATTCAAATGACAGAAAAGGTTCGTTGGTACGCAAATAGCGCTGCGCATTCAAACAATCCTTGACTTCAAGAAAAGCATTGTTAGTTCGTTCGTAAACTGTTATCGCTAATTGAACGTTCATTCGTCACGCTTTAAACTATCGCAGCCCAGTTACTTTTCTTTCGAGTAAAGTTGTTAAATTTAATATAAATTAATGTTTGGACATGCAACTTTGCTTTGGTTATCTGGTTACTTTATGATAAATAAATATGGTCAAGGATTTCCGAAAACAGCCTCGAATCCAACAAGTTCATTTATCGAATGATAAACGTAAAAGTGCGAACTCGGCTTCACTGATTGATATGGCCGAACGTTATAAAAGTATTTCAAGAAAGAAGACGATCAGTTCCATCGTTAAGTTTGATTTCCTTTTCATTTTACTGTGCTTTGCTGCGCGTGGATTTGAATGGTTGTAAATAAAAACCGCTTTGGTTGACTTAACTTTGATGAAGTTTGTTAACATTAAACGTGTGGCTTTGTTGTCTTAGCAAGACTGCTTTGTTTTTTGACCGAGGTGCTAATTTTCCATGCAAATTTATAGTTCAGAATTCGCATAATTAAACGTTTGAACTTTGAAGCTACCGGAAAGTCTTGTTATTAAAACTTAAAGCACACACAAATATAAAACTCCGTGTTGTCTGTGAAGTTTTGGTCGCTTGGGAATCTCAACTTTCAAAGTTGACAGCTTTCGCTTTTTCGGTTTGACTTGGCGTTTGGTTATTGACTCCAAGACATTTAGCCCTTGCTTTTGACTGGTTCCATTTTCAGGGTCATCTTTCTTTGGTTTTTGATCCAAAACATCCTTTCCTTCTTTGACGGTAATCTTCAGTATCGAATCATTCGCGCTATCTACGATGGGCCAAATAGAATCAAGGGGAGCTCTGATATAGAATGTCCAGAAAAAAAAGCGGAAACACCGATGGACATAGACTCTGTCATGAGTGGCGTTCAAAAACTTTCCCTGACAAATTGATCATTTGTAATTTCTTTTCACAGTTGCAGTCTCTAAGACCCGAGGCATGTATCTTAGATCTTATTTTTATTAAACATACAGTTGAATTTGTTACAAACATGTGTAAGACTTTGAAGAATTTGGGCTAAAAACCTTAACATTAAACTAAGAAATGATACCGCGCATGCGCTGTCGCTAAAAATCCTTTGAGTTTACTACATGTGTCCCACATGGAAGACTCTACATCGCTACCATGTTTGTAATTGAATTTGAACCCATTTAGACCAAAAAACCCTACTGCGCATGCGTACTGGTTGAAAATCCAAAGTGTCACAACCATGTTGTCCCACATGGAAGAGAACTTGTGTCACTATAAAGGGATTTCAGAAGTCGGGGGTAGGTATGAAAGCGCATCTTTTTGATCAGAGTTCTAAGGCGTTCATTGCTCTGTTTAGCGAGCACCGGTGAGAAGTTTCCCGGAGATTTTTTGGTGATTTTATCACTGCGCTCTTGGGCGGCCATTTTGGTCACCCATCCATTTCTTGTTCGCGTTGTCTACTGGCCACCGTCGTCAAGCTTGTCCTTGCGGGCTTGTGCTTGTCGGCACCGGTCCTTAGGCACTTTTGCTTTTCAGCTATGGATTGTTCCAGGAGTTGCGTTGTGACCTTCCCGCCTGACGTGCTCCCGAGCTTCCGGATGAAGTTCGCTGCATCCAATTGCTGTTCTGGAGGGCGACCTCAAGTATAAGGGTGTTCGTCTTCCCGTGTCGTCTGCCGACCCTCGTTCGCGCCTGGTCTACCTGCGTGACTGTCCCTATGAGGTTTCTAACGCTGCCGTGAGGGAGTTGTTGGGGCCTTATGGGGTGGTGAGTAAGGTGGTCCAGGTGAACCACAACAAGTTCCCGCGTATCTCCTCGGGCACTCGGCGAATCTCGATGGCCGTCATCAAGGAAATTCCATCTGTCCTTCGTGTGGCGGGTTTCGATTGCCGGGTGTGGTACGCTGGCCAGCCTACCGTGTGTCCCATCTGCCGGAAGCCTGGTCATCGCGTTAAGCAGTGTCCCGATCATGGGAAGTGCCGTCGCTGTCATCAGCCTGGTCATGTAGCTCGGCAATGCAGGAGGGTCTGGGGTGCTGCTCCGGCAGCTCCCTCTGGCCGGACTGCTGCTGCCGGGTCAGCATCGACGGTTCGTGCTCCCTCTCCCGCTGCCCAGCAGGATGCCGGAATCACTGACCCGCCGTCTGTTGATATGGACTCTTGCTCTGAGAGTGAGGCGTCCCTTCTGGAAGGTGACCTCGCGGTGGCCCGTTCCATCCCGCCTGGTTCAATCAGCCCACGGCGCACGCGATCCATGGGTAAGGCCCGGTCCCCCTCTAGGGTGGAGGACAGGGAAGACCGGGTTGTGGGAGAGCATCACAGTGCTCCCACTCCCAGACAGGGTTCTTTTCCTCCTGAGCAGATGGCCCTCTCCCCGGAGAGGGACGATGCTCGTCTCCCCCATTCCCATCGTGAGGTCTGGGAGGACAAGCTTCAATGGGAGGAAATCCGTTAGAGGAAGCTTAAGTCCAGGGTTGTTGCTACCTCACAGGAGCCATCCTCCACCTCTGCGCCCCTCGTGGCTTCCACCCCCACTGTTTCTTTCGTTACGTCCCAAGAGGTCCCTGTGTCTTCGGGTGTTTCTGCTTCTCAGGAGTCTGAGTCCCAGTGCACTCCGGAGCCGGGTGACACCCCTGTTCCATCTAATGTGTCTTCGGATGGCTCCGTCGTGGGCTCATTGGTCATCGACATCGACCCGGGCGTTAGGTACTTTCTTGCCATCTGGGGATGGTTCCGCGGGGTGCCGATGACGGAAGGTGACGCTAAGTACCTTTCGTCCTTTAAGGGCCTTGCTGATCTTCGGACGGGTTCTGTCCTCACGCCTTGGCAGGCCTCGACGATTGAGAATCTTATCGCGAAAAGGTTCATCCGCTAGGATCCCCGCGTGTCCGTGGTGCCTGCGCCATGATGTTTCCTGTCGGGTTGAGTTTTCCAGAGGGGTCGCCTTTGCTGGCTGTACTCTGCGGTTTACCCTTTCCCGTTTTTTGTCTGTTTTTCCACTAGGTCGCATTGCACTGGGTGGCCTCAAGGGGAGGCGGGGTTCGTTCCCCCGGTGAGTTTTGACGTGCTTGTGCACCCTCCCTATGGCATGTAACGTCTGTTTTTGTTTGTTTTGTATTTTGCTGTGTATATGTGCTGTATATGTGCTGTATATGTGTGTTCAGTGTGTGTGTAAGGCCAATGGGCATTGCACTCCGCCCATTCGGACCGCCAAAAAAAAGAAAAGAAAGCACTACATCTTTTTGATCAAAGTTCTAAGGCGTTCATTGCTCTGTTTAGCGAGCTCCGGTGAGAAGTTTCCCGGAGTTTTTTTGGTGATTTTATCACTGCGCTCTTGGGCGGCCATTTTGGTCACCCATCCATTTCTTGTTCGCGTTGTCTACTGGCCACCGTCGTCAAGCTTGTCCTTACGGGCTGGTGCTTGTCGGCACCGGTCCTTAGGCACTTTTGCCTATGGATTGCTATGGATTGCCATGGACAGCTATGGATTGTTCCAGGAGTTGCGTTGTGACCTTCCCGCCTGACGTGTATAAGACCACCAGCGTCGACGAGATCGCCCCGCTCCTGGCTCCCGAGCTTCCGGATGACGTTCGCTGCATCCAATTTTTGTCCCAGGGGAAAGTTCGCATTTCTTTCGAGAGTGCGGACTCTGCCTCTGCTGTTCTGGAGGGCGACCTCAAGTATAAGGGTGTTCGTCTTCCCGTGTCGTCTGCCGACCCTCGTTCGCGCCTGGTCTACCTGCGTGACTGTCCCTATGAGGTTTCTAACGCTGCCGTGAGGGAGTTGTTGGGGCCTTATGGGGTGGTGCGTAAGGTGGTCCAGGTGAACCACAACAAGTTCCCGCGTATCTCCTCTGGCACTCGGCGTATCTCGATGGCCGTCATCAAGGAAATTCCATCTGTTCTTCGTGTGGCGGGTTTCGATTGCCGGGTGTGGTACGCTGGCCAGCCTACCGTGTGTCCCATCTGCCGGAAGCCTGGTCATCGCGTTAAGCAGTGTCCCGATCATGGGAAGTGCCGTCGCTGTCATCAGCCTGGTCATGTAGCTCGGCAATGCAGGAGCGCCTGAGGTGCTGCTCCGGCAGCTCCCTCTGGCCGGACTGCTGCTGCCGGGTCAGCATCGACGGTTCGTGCTCCCTCTCCCGCTGCCCAGCAGGATGCCGGAATCACTGACCCGCCGTCTGTTGATATGGACTCTTCCTCTGAGAGTGAGGCGTCCCTTCTGGAAGGTGACCTCGCGGTGGCCCGTTCCATCCCGCCTGGTTCAATCAGCCCACGGCGCACGCGATCCATGGGTAAGGCCTGGTCCCCCTCTAGGGTGGAGGACAGGGAAGACCGGGTTGTGGGAGAGCATCACAGTGCTCCAACTCCCAGTCAGGGTTCTTTTCCTCCTGAGCAGATGGCCCTCTCCCCGGAGAGGGACGATGCTCGTCTCCCCCATTCCCATCGTGAGGTCTGGGAGGACAAGCTTTAATGGGAGGAAATCCGCTCCATGAAGCTTAAGTCCAGGGTTGTTGCTACCTCACAGGAGCCATCCTCCACCTCTGCGCCCCTCGTGGCTTCCACCCCCACTGTTTCTTTCGTTACGTCCCAAGAGGTCCCTGTGTCTTCGGGTGTTTCTGCTTCTCAGGAGTCTGAGTCCCAGTGCACTCTGGAGCCGGGTGACACCCCTGTCCCATCTAATGTGTCTTCGGATGGCTCCGTCGTGGGCTCATTGGTCATCGACATCGACCCGGGCGCTAGGTACCCTCTTGCCATCTGAGGATGGTTCCGCGGGGTGCTGCTGACGGAGGCTGACGCTCAGTACCTTTCGTTTTTTAAGGGCCTTGCTGACTGTCGGACGGGCTCTGTCCTCACGCCTTGGCAGGCTTCGAGGGTCGAGACTCTCATCGCGAAAGGGTTCATCCGCTGGGATCCCCGCGTGACCGTGGTGCCTGCTCCATGATGTCTTCAGTCGGGTTGGGTTTTCCAGAGGGGTCGCCTTTGCTGGCTGTACTCTGCGGTTTACCCTTACCCGTTTTTTGTCTGTTTTGTCTGTTTTTTTGTCTGTTTTTCCACTAGGTCGCATTGCACTGGGCGGCCTCAAGGGAAGGCGGGGTTCGTTCCCCCGGTGAGTTTTGACGTGCTTGTGCACCCTGCCTATGGCATGTAACGTTTGTTTTTGTTTGTTTAGTATTTTGTTGTGTATATGTGCTCGTGTGTGTATTCAGTGTGTGTGTAAGGCCAATGGGCATTGCACTCCGCCCATTCGGACCGCCAAAAAAAAAAAGAAAAGAAAGCACTACACGACTTTGGTCGTTTGTTTTCTACACAGGCGGGGCCCGCCTTGACTGGATGGGCCCCCCTGACATTGTTGAATAAATCATGAAATCCTCCATTTTGAATATTTTACTCAATTCCGCCATTTTGAATATTTTACTCACTTTCGCCATTTTGAATTAGGGTTATTAGGACATGCGCAGTTGTAATTCTTAGGGTTAATATGCATATAGGGTTAGGGTTATAAGGACATGCGCAGTTGTAATTCTTAGGGTTAATATGTTAATAGGGTTAGGGTTATTAGGACATCATCATCATCATCTAGGCCTATTGCGCCAATGAGGCGCACAGGGCCTGCACATGGGTTTTCCACTGAAGCCTGTCTTGTGCGGCGGTTCGCACCTCACACCAGGACTGCCACCCTGCTTTTGTCCTCTCTCTCTCTACTGTGCGCCGCCAGGTTGTTTTTGGCCGACCTCTCCTTCTCTTCCCCTCAGGAGCCCATGTCAGGGCTGTAACACAGTCGTTATCCGGATGTTTTCTAAGGATGTGTCCAATGAAACGCCATCTCCTTCTTCTTACTTCCTCGCTCAGCCTGTCTACGTTTGCCCTTTCCAGTAGCTCCTTGTTAGTAACCTTATCCTGCCATTTGATCTTCAATATCCTCCTCAGGCAACGATTTTGGAACACATTGATCTTTTGTGCATCACCTTCATTCATTTTCCATGTCTCGCATCCATACATTAAAACGGGTTTAACCAGCGTCTTGTATAACTTGATCTTTGTTTTCTTCGTCACACTGTTGGAATTCCATACTCTGTTCAGTTTCACAAATGCTCCTCTCGCTTTCCCTAGCCTAGCTTTAATGTCCTCATCGCCCCCTCCTTGCTTACATACAGTGGCTCCTAGATAGACAAATTTCTCTACATCTTCCAACGCCTGACCATTCACTGTGATGGCTTCGTTATTTCTTGCATTCACTCTCATGACTTTGCACTTCCCTACGTTTACCCGAAGGCCTGTCCTCTCAGCACTTTCCACTAGCCTGTCTGTCTTTAGCTGTACATGCCTTTGTGTTGATGAAATTAAGGCCGCATCATCAGCAAAATCGAGGTCTTCAAGTTTGGATGTAAATTTCCATCTCAGTCCAGTTCCTTCGTCCCTCACAGTATGCCTCATTGTCCAGTCTATGACGAGCAGGAAAAGAAAGCCAGACATCGTGCATCCTTGCTTGACACCAGTCTTTATATCAAACCATTCTGGGGTTGTTTCCTCTTCCACAACAGCGCACTCAAAGCCATCATACAGCGCTTTAACTATGTTGGTGATTTTCTGTGGGATACCATACTGTTTCATTATCACCCATAAACCATTCCTATGCACTGAGTCAAACGCCTTCTCAAAATCCACGAAATTAACATAGAGAGTTGCTTGCCACTCATTCACTTGTTCCAAGATGTTGCGTAATATAAAAATTTGTTCTGTCGTCCCTCTACCTGATCTAAATCCAGCTTGTTCTTTACGGAGCCTGTGGTCGATCCCAGCCCGAATGCGGTCAATAACGATCCTCCCTAATATCTTGCTAACAACCGGTAGCAGGGTTACCCCCCGCCAGTTTTTACACTCCTTTAAGTTTCCTTTCTTCGGTATTTTAACAATTAGACCCCTCTTCCATTTCCGGGGGACCTTTTCCAGGTTCCATATTGTGTCTACAAGTTCTTTGACTCTGCCCGTTGTAAATTCAAGGTCTACTTTCAGTAGCTCTGCTGTTATCATATCTTCGCCCGGGGCTTTACCATTCTTAAGACTCTTGATTGCTTTCCTTATCTCAGCTTTACTCACAGGTCCGGTGTCAATGTCCGCTATGTCCTGTTGTTCACAATCTCCTTCATTGATCGGGTCAGCTGGTTCTTCCCTATTGAGTACTTCCGCGAAATGTTCTCTCCATCGTTTCTTTCTGTCTTCACTGCTGGTTAGGGCGTTTCCATTCTTATCGTTGACTGCGGCGCTTTGCTTTGGTTTGTCATTGCAGAGGACTTTGGTTAGATTGTAGAGAGCTTTCATCTGCTGATTGTTGGCTGCTTCCTCAGCTTCATTTGCTATTCCTTCTGACCAGTTTCTCTTGTCCCTGCGTATTTGCCTCTTCACTTCTCTATCTTTGGCTTTATATTCAGCTCGCCTCTTTTCCTTCAGTCTCTCCGAGCTTGTTCCATCAAGTTTCAGTTTTATAGCTTTCCTTTGCTCAATAAGATCCCACGATTCTTTACTGATCCATGGTTTAACTTTCTTTTTCTTAAATGCTAAGACTTTCTTTGCTGTCGTGTTGTAAGCTTTCTCTAAGATATCATTAGCTTTCTCCAATTCAGCCTCCAGGTTGTCGTCCATACTGTCTTCTGGTCCTTCATTCTGCAACATCTCAAACCTGTTCCTTAGCTCCAAACGAAATTGCCTTCTACACCCATCGTTTTCTAGTTTCGAAGTATCATATCTCGCCCTTCTAATTGCGTGTCCGTTGGGAGCTGCTCTTAGCTTCAATCTCAATCTGCTGCAGACAAGTTGGTGGTCGCTGGCGATATCGGCTGATCTAATGACCCTTGTATCCAACACGGATGTTCTAAATCTCCTGTTGATTAACACATGATCTATTTGATTGCAAGTGTGCCTGTCAGGGGATATCCAAGTTTGCTTGTGGATCTCTTTATGTGGGAATATCGTGCCAGTGATTACCAAATCATTCATGGCGCAAAAATCGCACAGTTTTTCACCGTTTTCATTCCTAGTTCCGATTCCATGTTTACCCATTACTCGTTCGTACCCTTCCACATCGTTCCCGACTTTTGCGTTTAGATCTCCCGTGATAACCAGTATATCATGTTTCTGAGTTTTCTCCACAATTACCTGAAGCTTCTCATAGAAGTGATCTTTCGTCTCTTCGTCAGCGTCATTGGTGGGAGCATATGCGTGTATTAACGTCAACTTGACTTGGATGGGCCCCCCTGACATTGTTGAATAAATCATGAAATCCTCCATTTTGAATATTTTACTCAATTCCGCCATTTTGAATATTTTACTCACTTTCGCCATTTTGAATTAGGGTTATTAGGACATGCGCAGTTGTAATTCTTAGGGTTAATATGCATATAGGGTTAGGGTTATAAGGACATGCGCAGTTGTAATTCTTAGGGTTAATATGTTAATAGGGTTAGGGTTATTAGGACATGCGCAGCTGTAATTCTTAGGGTTAATATGTTAATGACTTAGGGTTATAGGCCTATTGTTCTCTCCTGCTCTCTGATTGGTTGAAAATTTTCCCGCGAAAAGTGTCCAAAAGTTGCGCATACCACTACTAACGTTTTCTATGAGTCAACACAACAAAACATCTTGCGTGACCCACGTCTGGAGATTATGTACATAGCGTGTCTATATCAGTAAGAGACGCAAACAATGACCTCTTTGATTTTAAAAACGTGCCTTTAGAATTTGAAATAGAGATAAATTAAAATCTTAAATATATACCCGCCATGATTTCTGTGAATGTGCTTCCTCCATCGGCTCCAGAATACAGCGAGAATCTACCGCTCTACCCAGTATTATCAAATGGCGATGAATTCCGTCTCAAAAAAATCTCTGACTTACAGACAGAACTTGAGTCAGAGGCTAGTCACTATAGACAGGTCGCAAAGAAATACAAACGAACACACTCCATTGTTCATTATTCTGCTGTTGGCCTTAGTTTCAATTCTACGGGCTTGTCGTCAGCAACATTTACAACAGTTTTGTCTGGGATCGGACTTGTCGCCAGCCCTGCACTAGCCGGCATCGCTATGATTTCAGGATTATCATCAGCTGGTCTCACTGCGTTTATCAAACGGCTTGAAAGAAAGATTACTAAACATGAAAAAATCCACACACTCGCAATTGCTAAACGAAACTCTGTCAACGAGTTGGTATCAAAGGCTCTCACAGACAATTGCATCAGTGAATCAGAATTTACAATCGTTCTTCGTGAGGTTGGAAAATATCACGAGCTAAAAGACTTGATTCGCTCTGGTGAAACAAAGTCTATACAAGGCGGGCAAACCCGATCGCCAGATCTTGAAAAAATCAAAAAGAAATTCGCAATGAAAAACGCGCTAAATTGCAAAAAAAAATAGAGATTCTCACTGCTGTATCGAAGTCAAATTTGAAACACTAAACTCAGGGTTTCGTCTACAATACTTGAGGGAAAAGTCACATCACACCTAGCCGCCCGGCGCCGCCCATACATTCCGAAGCGCCTCAACTTTGTTGAAAAAGGTTTTTGGGGGGCGCCTCAGAATTTATGTTCTTTAAAAAATATAAATGGGGCGCTTCGGAATTTATTTTTTTAAAAATAAAAAAAAATAGGGCGCTTCGCTATTTTGGGGGCGCTTTGTAATGTTCGAGACATTTCGTTTCCCAAATTAACATTTGTCATTTTCTAATTATAAACATGATCAAGTTGCGAGATACTGAAGTTTATGAGCGTTTTGACGCGCAACTGTCTATCGTTAGACGAATGGATGAAAAGAAAAAATACCAGAAAGAACTAGATGTCTTAGACCTAAAACATAAACAAGCCTTCATACGTTCGCTCACTGACAGTTATTATACAACCGAACTTTACAGCTCACAAATGCCAGAAAAAACTCTATGCCATCTTTGAAACTCTTAGTTCTACAGCAAGACAAGAGTTTATTCAAGAATGCCGTGAAAACGAGTTTGTGAGCACTTGGATTAAAACAAACAAAAGAATAAAATCGTGTCTAGAATGCGGAGGCGCATTTTCACTCGAATTAAATTCAACAGAACTCAATTGTGTGAAATGCGGGTGTGTTGAAGAAATAGACGGAGCTGCCTTTAATATCGAACAGATATACCAAAATGGTAATATGAAACTTAAGAGCCGTTCTAATTATAATTATGCTTTTAAAAACAGCCTTCATCGTATACTAAACGTCATTTCCGGTAAAAAAAAATCCCTAAATTTACAGAAGAACAAAAAGGTCAAATCATGTGTGTTTACACTAAAATAAGGGATTATCTACCGAAGCATATAAATCATTCTTTCGTAATTTATAAAATCTTAGATCTAAATTTACCAGAAGGGACACAGCGTAAGATTTTATCTTACATAAAACTTCAAAAACACGCTACAAATCTAAATAACATACTTCATTGGGATTCAGCTATTAGAGCCTCAGGCATTAATCATGTACCGTAACATTATAATTCCTCTTGTTCGTATTCATCAAATTGACTCTGTAGAAAGCCTAACATAAAGTCTCTATCATCACCGATATTTAGTACTGTCTCCTCTTGTTTCTTAAATGTAAGCTTAGCAAAGTTTTACCAGGGTTGTCCTCGATTTCGGCTACCTTTTCCTCTTCAAATCTTAAATCAGTAATTTTTTTAAGATTAGATAGATTATTGTGAAAACACTCGACCAATCGTTGAATGTTATTCAAAAAAATTGGTTGTTTTGTTGCCAAAATTTCAGTGAGATCGAGCAGTTTCCACGCAAACACTGCCACAGGATTTAGGCTTTCTGAACCCTGATTCGAAAACGCTTTCTGCATAGAAACTAAACGTAAAAACTCCTCGTCTTCGTCCTGTTTTGTAAACGACATCCTTACTTTAACGTAAGAACACCAGATGTCTTTCTTTGCGATGGAAGACATTATATTCTCAAACAAGGGTATTGTTTTAAGTGATCCAAGGTCAATGATTTTGTTTTGATTTCTAGATATTTTTCGTTTGCTAAATAAATAACAAACACCCCACGCAAGTGTTGAGTTGCTTTTTGTCTTGTATTTATTCCCTCCGTTTAGAGACTGATTGTGAGCTAGACTCGGTTCTAACTGTTGTAAGGAACACATTCTGAAGTTAGCATCGACAAACAGTCCTTTATTTACTCTTTCTCCGCTAAAAGCAAGGCCTGTTTGTATTTGGTCGTTATAATAACTAGGAATTCTATTCATAGTTATTTTCCTCTTAAAGGGGCATTTAAATTCTAACAAAACTAAGGTGTTATCTTTGTCTAAAAATATCCGTCTGGGCTACAAGTCACCTATTGATAAGGCGGATGCTCTCTTGCAAGATTAAGAGATATACTGTGTCCAAAAACGGAAACAGAGTGTTTTTGCTCAAAACACTTGCGCACAAGTAGCTCGTATTTTCTTTAAGAGCAAGTTTTTTGTGTGTTACAAATGGCGAAGATCCTGTTAAGGCAGAGATCTCTGATGCACCGATGGTTGTTTGTCTGGTTCTCAGCCAGTCGGCGCTCTTTTGTTTCAAACCCGTATTTCTCGATTTAAGAAAGTTTATGAACTCTTGATCAGTCAGCTTTAGTGTGAGCCATCTGTTCAGAAGAGAATATGTATATACAGGTGGGTATAGATTTATTCAATTAGTGGTCCCCGACCCAGTTCTCTCAGGAAGGCTCCGAGTGGTTGGATTAACCGTTTAAAACAATTTTTTTTAGGTCATTCGAATCGGGAGTAGATAGTAAAGTACCCTCCACAGTACCGTAAAAAATAAGGAAAATAAGGAGCAACTCACACCAACGGAAGCTTCCTGGAATAGCGCCGCCCCCTCGAGCATGGTCCTTACCCACGGACCGACTGCAAGGAGGTTCGTGGGTAAGGACCATGCTTGAGGGGGCGGCGCTATTCCAGGAAGCTTCCGTTGGTGTGAGTTGATCTTTGTTTTCCTTATTTTTTGCGTACTGTAAGGGTACTTTACTATCTTCTACTAAAAAAAAGAGTTAATGTGGACGCTTGTGATGTCGGAATCAGTAGAACATTGCAAATCTTCTGAGGTTTCAAGAGAAGTTCATGAAGTTGTAAAGGAGGGTATATCCAAGGAAATTACCTCTATTAGGCGAAAAACTAAAAAGTATCGCAAGTGAATTTGGATGCATTAATTTTTCAGTACGCTGAGAAAACGTCACTTAATTGAAACAAAATTAAATATTATAAGTTTCGATCCTGCCAGTAGAATCGCCTTTTATGCGACGGATTTAGAATGGGAAATAAATAATATTAAACACAAATTCATTTTTATCCCAATTCCACAAACCATTGCACAATTCAGTGGAAAGCTGTGGTACGGTATTCGAGAGATATCTCTATCTGTTGTTTTGAACAATGTTTCTCTTGATCTCTTGATGTAATATGGTGAATTGTAAGCTTGGAAAGAATAAAGAGATGAAAGGGACCATATGTAACAAGCGCGAATCGAACCCATTCCTTCCGATCATCGGACAGAAGCTTAATTCATTGAGCCAAAGAGGACTCATGGAGAGCTGTGGTATTTTACTATATTCAGATGTCACAGGCGTCCCGCATAATGCAAGGTTCAGCACTGTCGAAGCGTCATGTGAGGTGATAGATAATATGCCACCTGCTGAACTTAGCAGTATTCGGGACGCCTGTCATATTTGAACCTAGTAAAATACCTCAGCCTCGCTTGAGTCCTCGTTGGATGAATGGTTTGAGTGTCCGAATGGCTATCAGATGGCATGGGTTCAATTTCCTTCGGAGACTCGGATTTGTTCTTTGTCCCACGCTCATGGGGACATATGGTCGCTTTTATCTTGTCAATGGTTCTTTAATTTTTCTTTTTTGAGAAGATTCCAATTAATAGAATGGCAAAAAACTAGATATCGTAAAACAGTACTTAACAAAAATGTTAAAGTCACCATTTGTTGTACTAAGAATCCTGAATAATTACTACCCATATTAGTATTCTTTATATAAAGATTACGTGTGATCTTTATATAAAGATCACGGTGGTCATTTTAAAATTATTCTCATTAAATTCTTTAATTCTTTATTCTCATTAAATTCTCATTGTTTGCACATTCAGCCCTGCACTCCCCTGTGACTGAAATCAAAGCTGCCGCCAGGCTTTTCATAATGACCGTAGATTACCAGGTATAAAGGTTCGTACACGTGATCGATTTGCGTTGTGTGATAGGTTGATATGCTCATGAATTATTAATGTGTTTTTGAAAGTAGGATAAGATTTCGGGTTTCAAATTCATGTTATGGTTCCCGGTTGTATTTTATAGGTTATTGTCATTACGCCCATGTAAACGATCATCTGATTGGTTAAAAGTTTAACCAATTAAATTCCACGACTGAGAGGTTCCCAGTTTGCCGCCAATTTCCCGAGTTTGTATCTTGACTTCATAAACGCTTTTCCGGTCTCAGAAATGCAGAAAATAGCAATTTCAGAGTAAATATATAAACTATTTCCCCGGAAGAATGTTCCCGGACCTCCCTAGGCGCTCATGCCTTAACAACCATAAAAAACCTATTTTTAATCTCAAGGTAAGCTAAAAAGAATACTTAGGTTCAAGCGTACTTCGAGAGGTGAAACTTTATTGGGTCTCTTTTACATCCGGGAGATTTGGTGACCCACACTGCAGGAGACCGGGAGATTCGTTTCGTATTCTGGAGACTCCGGGAGACTGTTCGTACGTTTTTTTCTCTCTGGAAAAAAGTCTACGGTGTCGCTTTGTCACCTGCAATTATTACTGAGGCCTTGAAGTCGTGCATATTAAATCGGGCTGCTATAAATAGCCGTCCGATTTTATAAAATGCACTGTTTTGAGGGTAAGATTTTTTTCGGTTCACACTGAATAGCCGAAGTACCTTCTTATGTTTCTCGAAGGTTCTGATTGTAAGTCCTTTGATAAGGGTAGTAGGTTCACATTAAACCTATTCCATTGATCAAACAAACAGTTGTTTATATAAAGCTAAGTCTGCTTTTAAGGTGTATGTATGATACACGACAAAGGTTAAGAGTTAACTATTCTATTAAGGTATGTTTTTGTATGTGATGGTAAACACGTAATAATTATAAAACACCGAGAGGAAGATACAAAGAGACCTTTCGAAGAGAAATTTAACCATAATCAGTTTTTAGCGACACAAGCTGAGAAACTTCAATTTTTGAAAAATGAACTGAACATAGACCTTCGGTGAATCACTCTGATAACATCTACCGCTAACAATATTAATTATTTGTATTATTCAGAAAACAGCAACATTAACAACATCAAATATAGATTACTTCATGGGCAGTGCGCGCGTACGGCATTTACGCACGAGTTGGTGATGTATCAGAAATCGAACGAGTGAGCGCAGCGAACGAGTGAGATTTCTGATACAAACCAACGAGTGCGTAAATGCCGACAAAGCACTGCCCATGCTGTAATTTGTTTATTTTATTCATACTGAGATTTTATGCCAAGGTTTGTTTTACTTATTTTTGTCTCTGAAATAAACAGCTCTGGAATAAATTACTTTGACCAGCAGAGTCTCAAACAATCAAGTAGTGAGAATACAATAATTAAAAATTGTACACAATCGATCGGAAATCGACCGTCAGAGTCTCAACCAATCAAGTAGCGAGAATACAATAATGAAAAATTGTTAATTCGACCGAAAATCGTTTACGAACACTTCTTTGTCTGCAAACAAGCTTAAGTTCAAACTCTTTGTCTTCGATAATGCTCACAGGGTATTTACTTTCTTTCAAATGCCGGTTGAATCTCGAATCAATCCTTGAACGCTTGAAGGCTCGTTGTCTTCACCGTCTTTTCTTTTAACACTTAAAATAAATTCGCATTCGTTTTCCTGGTCTTGAATGTATTCTTCAATTGGTTTGTCCAAGGACATAAATCTAGAACTTTCGGTCATCTCTTGAGTTTTGAATAGAGAATTTAAAGTTTTTTTTAACCAAGCAAATATTTTTGTGAATGAAAAGGCTCGCGCGACAGTGCAAGCGCCTTTGAAAATAGTGATATGTTTTGACAGGTGCTTGAAAAACGAAAAACGAAACGGTTTTCTCACGTGTGAGAAAGTCGTTTCGTCATTCTGATAGGCCGCGAAAATCCCCGAACGGGGTTTTTACGCGCGAAATTCTATCAGAAAATCTCGGTATGTATGAAATAATAAGGGACCGGTCATAAAGTACACGGGGGGTGGGCTATGAAAAATTGGGGGTGGGTCACTATTTTTTAACACGTTAAAAAGGGTGGTTCAGGAAAAAGAATGCACTGCATTAGGGGTGGGTCATGTTAAATTATTCACATATCACTACGTACAAACGCTAGTAAAATCTTTTTTTTTTTAATAATAAATATAATTTTCCACATTAATCCAACTTTATATGACAACAGGAATTCACATATTAAATATTTTGTTTCTTTTTTTGTACAGTCTTCAAATGTGAAGAGTAGTCACGCGGGAAACATTTTATAGTATAAAATCTAGAACAAAGCTTTACTGTGTGTTCATAAACCTAACTTATGTTAACATATTTTTTAATATCTTCTTCTTGTCATCCTTAGTCATCTTCACCATTACCATCACCCTATGAAGCATTACCATCCTCCTCCTCCTCGACCTCTTCCTACTTCTCATTATCATCATCATCATCATCATCATCATCACTATCATCTATAGCAC
Source organism: Cladopsammia gracilis (assembly GCA_022457155.1). Lineage (NCBI taxonomy): Eukaryota > Metazoa > Cnidaria > Anthozoa > Scleractinia > Dendrophylliidae > Cladopsammia > Cladopsammia gracilis. The sequence continues at coordinate 244,226 of JAJGOT010000762.1, read as the reverse complement.
TCAATACAACTGGTGACACGTTTGCTCTGATTGTTTCAATAGCATCCACTGTAAATTCACCTTTACTTATTAATAGTTTTACCACCTACTATCTCTCTTTGTTAAGGTGTTAAGGCCTATCACACTTCAATGATCGGAGGTTATAACTTCACCATAAGATGATGAGTGACTGATTGCGGAGAACACTCTCTCGCAATTTTTCTCTGCTCTTTCACGGCGTCGCTTCCTAGCTTTTGCTTTATTTTCTTTTACTCTTCTCTTTTTCGAGACGAATGTTTCTTTTGCAAAAGGATACATTCTCTTGAGTTTTTCTTTTTGGGCCTGTGCCTTCATCAAAGTCTGGTCAATGTTACTTTGCAATTCTGCAATCATTCCCAAGCATTTTTCATTGAAGCGTTGCCGACACTCTTGCCCACTGATGATTTTCCCAGACGTTTTAGTGAACCGCTGGGCATTCTCTTTCTGTATGCTACTCTTAGCTTCTCAGATTTCTCTTTCAAATCCTGAAGTTTTTTAACCTTGTAATTAATTGCTTGGCGGTCAGTAGGCTTTAAGGGTTCCTCTTCTGAATCGCCTTCTGGGATTGCTGCTTGCAATGACATAGCTGACAGCTGGCAGTGAAGGTCATACTGGCGTCTGCCTTCGGAATGGAATTTTTTCACAAAATCTCGTGCATTTCTTGACCACTTCCATTGGCATTCATAAAAAAAGGGTAGAACATCTTGATTAAGAAATTTAGCTCGTGCCGACTTGGGATTTGGAATAAAGCCAAACTTCTTATCTTTCCAAGGTGTTGTAGAGGGTTTCTTTACTGAGCCTGACAATGCAATGGAACGAAATGCATGGCGTGTTGCAAAAGATGTGACTGAACGAATACAAGGGGAGCCAGGTCCAGCGGGAGACTTCATGCACTCCATCGTCACACCTCAAAAAGAAGACCAATTTTTTTCAATACTGAACAACTAAAGCAGTTTGTATCAACAGCAGAATCTAAACAAAACGAAATACCAGGCCATGCGTACTTTAAGAAAATCAATGCCTTCATCGAACAGCACGTTCACGTCGGAGAACTATACTTAGAATATATCAAAGGTGATTGCCAACAAAACAGTGGAGTCCTGTGTGAGTTTTGCACGAAATTCCCTCCTTCCAGAGATTCATTGCACCGGGTACCACGTCCAATACATGATGAAACCGCTCTACCAGATCTGAAATATTTATCATTTGACGAAACTCCGATCACTTCCCCAGAAGGACATTCCAGAGAGATAGATGATTATCAACCAAGGGCTCAGATTAAAAGGCATGTAAAAGAAAGAAAACTAACCCTGGAAGACAGTGACTCAATTGTTGAGTTTTTCAAATCCTTTGCTGTTCAGGAATTACATGTGCGAAAGTACCTCGAGCACCTCCAGTATCTTGAAGTGAAGAAATCGAAACGAAAAGATGATAGAAAACGTCAGAGAAAAACTGACTCCCAAAAGAAGTACGCTGATTACAACTGGGAAGATATGTTCATGGCGGGGACACTGAAAAAGCTAAAAGTATCAGCTCTGAATCTCTTTCTAGAAGAGCACCAAATGGGAAATAAGGAAATGAAGAAAAACGAGAAGCTGGTATTAATATAGATTGGGAATACTCGACCGCAGAAAAAGAGGACATTATAAACGCTATTATGCGATGAACTAATGTTTTGTGTTTAGAGTTCTTTGATGGAAATTTAAACTGGCCAATCTAAGGACTTCAAATGGATTTTCAACATAAAAACGTGTTAATATTTAACAATGCTAATTACTTGTGTGTTGGTGGTCGAGTGGTGCGCTGTTTCCCAACCAGCGCTACTATCAATAGTTTTTCTTTTTTGTTCTCCTTTTATTTAAACGGAAATTTTGATGAAGTTGGCAACCGTTATCGAAAGTCTTAAAATAAGTTCTTTATTTCTACAATTGCGACCCAAAACATTCGGCTCTGAAAATCTGCGGCGAGACTTTTTCATAAAATTCATTTAGCGCGGTGACGCCGATAGCTTCCACTGGTCAACTTCAATATGGATCTGTTCCTCAAGTGTATACCTCAATATACCTGCCCATGAATTTTTTGGTAAGTTATGTTTTAGTTAGTGTTGGCTCATAGGAGCCTTGAAGTTTGAAGTCGTTCAATTTTAAAAAAATATCCAGCCGTGTTTACCGCACGATGTCGGTTTAGTGGTGCAATTATCTTGCCATCATGACCTATTTAAAGTTAACGCAACGATGCCCTGGAGTGAAGTGTTAACAAACTTGTTTTATTCGCGTTACAAATATCTTTTCATTCTGCACAAAATAATAGATGCTACGGCAAGAAAAAGCTTTTACCTATATATTGCAAACAATATAGCGCGCATTTCGGCACATTAACTAAACTGGTTCAGAAAGTGCGACATGTGTTACGAAGATAATGTTTAAAACATCACTGATGCGTGTTTTGCACAATCTTGCAGATAAAAGAATTAACACAAATCTCAATGTTCAAGGTGCTCTGGTATGGAAAAAAGAAGTTGATCATATATTTGCATTTTCTATTCAAACTGGTCTGAATGCGGAGTTTCTTACGCGTGATTGTTTTGCAATCGAAACCGAATACAGCGAAATTTAGCGGTCAGCTTTAAACTGGTCAAGAATAGCAAGATTCTGAGATGGCCATGTTATCCTTCACAAGCATCCAGCTCCGAAGACATTTCCAATGTTGTATCACATACTATTAGAAATGCTTCAAAATACTTACTTACTACAGCATATCTGGCAAAAAATCGCTCATTGGCTTTGCCACTTTTTTCTTTTATGATTGTAAAGCTTTGAAAATTTTCAGTGAAAAATATTTTATTTAGAGACTTTCATATTCACGATGTTGCTCATTGATAAACGTGTATATACTTTCACGTGTCAATAACTGTTTTCATGCTTTGAACAAACTAGTAACGTTGATGGTTTTGAAGTGGGTTGTTTGTATAATTGAATGTTGAGTACGGACTTCCCATTTTCTTGAGCTGCAAATAAAATTGCTTTAAAACATTGACTATCAAATGCTTTAGAGGCGTCATTAAAATTTCTAAGATGTGGTTGGGTTACAAAAAATACTCTGTCGTTTCTGGTTAAGACTGATGGGTAAAGTTGCCGTTCGAAGGATTCAGCCACCCAAAAACCTCACACTGAGACTGATATTTTGTTCTCAGAACACGCTGCTCGATTCTTTCACATTTCCGTTTCTAAATACTGCTCTGTAAAAAAATTCAAGCCGAATTAAATGTTTTATATCTCCCATGATACTTTATTCCTAATACGCCGAATAAACGTCACATAAAGCAAGACTAAATAAATGATTGCCAGTTTCAATTACGCATTTCAATCAGGAGCTCTATCAATTAGTCAAGAGAGAGGAATAATATCACTTATCCCAAAACAAAATGAAGATAAAACAATTCTTGAAAACTTGAGACCCATTTCGCTGCTAAATGTAGACTATAAGATTCTTACTAAAACAATTGCTAAAAGATTAGTAAAGTTACTCCCAAAAATTATAAACCCAGATCAAACAGGATACGTCAAAGGCCGTTTTATCGGTGAGAATATTAGATTGATTGAAGACGTCATGTTTTACACAAAGCACATTTAATAGTTCCGGAATAGCGCTATTTATTGACTTTAAAAAAGCTTTCGACACCGTAGAATGGAACTACTAAAACGCTGCCCTCAGAGTGTTTAACTTTGGTCCAAATTTCTAATTTTTAAATTGGATAGAAGTCTTTTATCGTGACGCCTCCAGCTGCGTAATAAATAATGGTTACACGTCGCCAGTAGTAGGATAAGGACCTGTTACTCCTTTTTTTTGCGGTGGTTTCTTATTAAATTGCGGTGGAATACATTAACGTTGGCGACGTCATAAACTATTGTCTTTTATCTCATGAATAAAATGCTGTGGTTTCTCATTAACTTGCTGTGGATTACATTAACGACTGTTATTGCTGTTGTTTTTAATTACCTTCAATAACCAGTTCCAAAAACCGGGTTAGCAAGGATACCCCCTTTCACCACAGTGGCGCAATGAACTTGCCCAGACTTGCCCTATTGTTTCCACCTAATTTTCTACGTTGATTGGTTTATCCGGAGATCTATTGTTGTTTTGTTATAAAAATATTAGAGACCGTGAAGCAGCCTCATTCTTACAACTCCCTTGCTGGCAAGGAATATTTTATTTCTCTCTACCATATTTTACTACAAGATGAATCCAAACATTCAAGTCGAATCGAGCTCTAAACCGCTTTTGACAGTCCATGAAGTTGAAAAAGTCCAAAGGCAAAAGATAGCTAGTCTTGTTGGTCATGTATTCCAGCTTACGTACGCCGCAATGCTTGATTCTCTCATCCAAGAAGAGAAAGTGAATCGCTGTTATGGTTGCGCTATTCAACACCCAAGTCAAAGGCAACACTCGTGTCTCATGATGGATAGCGAAGATGCGTGGATGTATTACCGAGAAGATGGTGGAAAACATCGATCTCAACATCGTCATGAAAACCGCCGAAAGCGTGTGCAACGCAATTGGTTTCAAGTTAGCCAAGTCGTGGGAAGCGTACGTGACTGAATTACCAAAGCTGCCTTGGACCAGTATGTACCTTACCTCCTTGGAACTCGAAGATTGCGGAGAAGATCTCAAAAGTCGTATCCTGTATACTATTTACTACGGGCCTTGTGGCTTGAAGTGCAAAGATCCCAGTGCTATGGAAATTGACAGCCAAGTTGAAGTTCAATGCCCTGAGACTGTTGGTAGAAAAGAAGAACAACCAATGGACCTTGACGTTGTAATTAATGCTATTCAAAACAAATTGTGTCTATAAAAGTAATAAAGCATGTTTATTTGAGTCAGTGTGTGTTCGTCTCTTTCTCAGTTAACATGGGTATAAGACCTTCCTCGCTTCGATTTCGTTTTGACCTATACCGCCTTGTAGCACAAAGTGTAAGTTTTACTACACCTGAAATTATGTTATCGAAGGAGGGATTTTGCGATCTACCGGGGTCGAAACTGAGCAAGTTAAAACAACTCCATTCTGAAGTATTCACGCAAGTTAATTGGGGAAGATTATTGGTATTTTTAAATTTTGCCGAACAATTAGGATTGACCGAGGAGGACTGGGAACGATTATTCCATTTTCTCGTTCCCACTCTCACCCAGATAGGAGAATAGACATAAAAGTGAGCACTGTGGAAAGAATAGTCATTTGAGTTCCGATCGTCAGAGAAGTCACTAGTGATGGGTTGCTGTCTACCTTCACCCTCCCTTGCACTAGAGAGAATTTTTAATCGCATTCGTTGCGTATTTGCTTGTTGTGGTGGCAAAGTCATTGTACAAAACTCTGAGTTCTGCGATGGAGAAAACTCTCGCCAGCATTTACCTCGATCTGAGTCATCCCACAAGTTTCGGTGGTTTGGATGCTGTTTACAGGACGGTCAAAGAGAAAGGAAAGAGCAAGATTTCTCGTAAACAAGTTGAAGATTGGTTGAGTCAGCAAGACGTTTATACGCTTCATAAACCCGCGCGTAGACATTACAAGAGAAGTAGAGTCATTGTTCCCGGCATAAATATTCAATTCCAAGCTGATTTGGTGGATGTTCAAAGTCTAAGTCGATATAACAAGGGTTACAAATACCTCCTCACTTGTCTAGATGTCTTTAGCAAGTATGCTTGGGTCCTTCCTTTGAAGACAAAACAGGGTCAAGAGCTAGTCAAGGCCTTTCGAACGATTCTATCTTCTGGTCGCAAACCGCTTAAACTTCAAACGGATCAAGGCACGGAGTTTTTTTAATTGTGTGTTCCTGAAGTTTCTTCGTGACAACAACATTGATTTTTTCACAACTAACTCGGGATTAAAGGCGTCGGTGGTTGAGAGATTCAACCGTTCTTTTAAGGGAAAAATGTACAAATTTTTTACTGCTAAAAACACACTTACGTATATAGATGTGCTACCACAGTTAGTATCATCTTACAATCATACCTACCATCGCAGTATTAAAATGAAACCAAGCCATGTTACCAAGGCCAACGAAACCAAAGTATGGGAAACTTTGTATGGAGATGATGTACACAAGCTTGTTCGTTTCAAATTTGCAGTGGGGGATCGTGTAAGAATCAGCAAAGCGAAGCGACTCTTTGAAAAGTCTTACCTTCCCAACTTTACCGAAGAAATTTTTACTGTGTACAAACGAATGTCGCGTCAAGTACCAGTCTATAAACTGAAAGATGATGCAGGGGAGATCTTAGATGGAACATTTTACGAATCTGAACTACAGAAAATTATCAAGAATGACGATGTTTATCGTGTGGAGAAGATCTTACGCAAGAGAAAGCGTAAAGGCTTAGTTGAATATTTTGTAAAATGGAAAGGTTACCCAGATAAATTTAATAGTTGGGTACCGGAAAGTAATATTTCAAAGTTGTAAAAGGCATTGTGTGAATAAAGGTATGATTTTATATGAAATAGTTGTAGCGTGGTAAATTATAAAATAAGCCCTCCCTATGTAACAATATCATTTGACTTCTAGTCATCATGGAGGTAACACAGTTTTATCTACATCTCCCCAGTAATAGTAGTCTGGACAAGTTTCCAAATAACACATTAACAGAGTATCGGGTTGGATTACCACAGACCATTAATCTGACAGGCGAATGGGAAGTGGCGTTAACCGAAATCCACTATCCACATAGCTGGAATAATGTTGAAGACTAGATTTTTCGTTCGGAATGAAAAACTCCAGGGTATGTGGGATACCCTGATAATTTCACCAGGCCATTATCCTACCATTCAAGATATCCTTGCAAAAATGAGAGTCGATCGATAACGAACACCGTTACAACAATGATGTGTCATTTTCCTATGATACTATCAGTAGAAAGGTGACCGTTCATGTGCAAAATAACTGGGAAGTGAATTTTGACAAATTCGGATATATGCTGGGATTTTCACCGGAACAAGTGATTTCAAAGACAACCAAGGGTCCTAGAGAAGTGGATTTGGAACACGGTTTTCACGATGTTTACATTTATTGCGATATTATTCAACAGCAATATGTCGGAGACACACTAGTTCCCTTGCTTCGAATTATTCCCGTGGAAGGGAAAGATGGGGAACGAATCAGCAAATCATTCGTGCGCCCGCAATACGTACCTGTCAGCAGAAAGCAGTTCGAGACGATCGAAGTCAATATAAAGCGGGACACCGGAGAGTCTGTACCATTTGAATTTCGGAGAGTGTTGCTAACACTTCATTTTCGTCAGAGTCAACCTCCGTACTTTTAAAGAGTGACATGAAGAAAATTCATACGCCAAATCACAAGTTGTACGAACAATATTATTTAGATCAAGCCAAACAAAAAGGTGGAAATTTACCAGCCTTTCATGGAGCTCGATTTCAGCGAGGATATGGCTTAGGTTCCATATTTAGAGGTCTTTTTCGCTGGGCGGTGCCTCACCTGAAACAGGGTGCTAGAATACTTGGTAAAAAAGCGTTGCAAACCGGTGTCACTATTGCTCAAGATGTGATGGATGGAAAACAATTATAAACGGTGGTTGGCAAACGAGCCAAACAAGCTATCAGTGAACTTGCTTCCCAGAATCCCTCGCAAGCGCAGTCAGGTGCGGGTCAAAAAGCTACAAAAAGGAAAGCACAGCCTAGAAAAAACAGTTCGCCACCAGGCAAGAAACGGAAAACATCTCCGCAGCAGAAGAAGCCCGGACAAAATTTGGAATATTTTTTTTCAAAGTAAATCAAAGTAAGCATGGCTTTTGTTCATCACGAATCTCAAGAGTGTACGAAATCGGAACTCGATCTTTTCACGATTCCGGCTACACAAACATCCATCACCAAGGGACAATGGATTGAATATCATCCCCTTAGTAACATTACTGGCAGTGGTCCGATCGAATTTAATGTCTCGGGAACTGGGGAAGAATATCTAGATTTAGCACGAACCCAGTTGTTTGTTAAAGCCAAGATTACTAAAGCAAACGGTACCGCTTTAGACCCAAACAAAGAAGTAGGGCCCGTGAACCTTTTTCTCCATTCCTTGTTTTCACAAGTGGATGTGTCTTTGAACGAGCGACTTATTTCCCCATCAACCAATACCTACCCTTATCGCGCCATGATTGAAACGTTGCTGAACTACGGGGAAGAGGCCAAAACAAGTCAACTGTCCATGACTTTGTTTTACAAAGATACCCCTGGAAAGATGGATGCAGTTAATCCAGTGGCCGAAGATGCCGATGCAAACACGGGATTAAAGGCTCGCTATGATTTCACAAAACAGAGTAACACGGTGGACATGATGGGGCCGATACACAGCGATATTTTCTTTCAAGACCGGTTAATACTGAACGTAGTCAATCTGAGAATCAAACTCAACAGAGCCAAGAATTCGTTCTGTTTGCTGTCATCAGCTGGAGGTGCCAACTTCAAGGTGGTTATCACAGAAGCAATTCTGTACATTCGCAAAGTTAAAGTAGCCTCTTCCATAAGTTTGGGACATGCCGCTGCGCTAAAGCAAACGACTGCCAAATATCCGATACGTCGAGTCGACTGCAAAGTCCTTTCCATACCACAAGCATTCAGTAATTTCACCCCAGATAATCTTTTCCTGGGTCACATTCCGAAGCGCCTAGTACTAGTATTGGTGGATACAGAAGCATTTAACGGTACTTACACCTCCAATCCCTTTAACTTCAAACACCACAACTTAACTCAAGTGGGTGTTGTCGTGGATGGGGAACAAATTCCTCGAAAACCCTTGTTTCTCAAATTTGAGGAGGCTGGTGGTCAGAATTTTATAGCTGGATATCAAAGCCTTTTTTCCGAAAGTGGAAAGCTAGCCCAGGATACAGGCAACCAGATAAATAGAAGCGATTATGGTTCTGGTTACACCGCTTTCTGCTTTGACTTGTCCCCAGATCACTGTCCGGGTGAACATTTTGAGCTTATAAAACAAGGAAACCTTCGAATCGAGCTTCATTTTAGTCAGCCACTCGCCAACACAGTGAACCTCATCGTCTACGCCGAGTTTCAAAACGTGATTGAGATTGACACTAATCGGAACGTTCTGTTCGACTTCACAAACTAGAATGGATACCGTTCAACTGACGCTTATTTTGAGAAAGGATAAATATACCCGAGGCGTGTTTCAAGGAGTGTATCCTTCAGATAAACTGCCAAACAGTGTTTCATCCTACCCAGCCCTGTTCATTGCCAATGTGGATACAAGTGACAAGCCCGGATCCCACTGGGTTGCGTTTTATTTCACCAAGGATCGCGAGGGAGAATTTTTCGATTCTTACGGATTACCACCAAGCAATTATACTGGAACATTTACTAATTTATTTGAAAAGTAATTATACCCAGTGGACGTTTAACTCTGTGACATTACAAAGCATAACCTCAAAAGTGTGTGGGCATTATAGCTTGTACTATGCCTTATTTCGCTGTCGCCATGTTAGCATGAACACCATTGTACATAGGTTTTCTAGCAATAAACACCGAAATGATTTTCTTGTAAAACGCTTTATCGAAAAACACTTCCCTTTACGTCTAAAAAAGTATCATACCCAAGTAAACAAACAAGGATCAAAAGCACAACACAAAGTTCAGTAAAGACACCGTGTAATTTCATTTCAATGTATTTTATTGAGTGATTAAAATAAAGAAGTGATTACAATAAAAAAAAATGTCTCTTGTTATAATCGTAACCAGCGAACGGCTTGAGGGCGTGGACTTGCGATCCTTCGCTTTTGCTTTTTCGCGGGTGAGGAGGAAGGAGGTGGGGAAGGAAGCCAACGAGAGGGACTATTCGGTGTCTCATCTCTCACTCTTGCTTTAAACTCCCGGATGGTGCTCTGTCTTTGGGGATTGCGCACTAAGTTTTCAGGGACGTTCATTCGCGCCAGACCTCTCGCAAACACTGACCATCCAACAGGCTGAAATCCTTTTCGGTGGCGTACTATATCGTTGACCAAATCTACCACGTGAGACCCCGGTATCGGTCTGTTTTCGTACAGCAACTCTCCTTTTTCATTCCACTACAACACATCTCGGTTTTGTTTTATTTTATCCAAGAGTTGTCTAGCCCCAGCTTTGTACATCTTAGGTACACTTTTCATGACTTCTTCTTCTACAGCCGTGGGTATAGTTTCCACTTCGGTGGCTGTCTCTTCAGTTTCTTCTGGTTTGGGAGTTTCCACGGGCTTGGGGGCTGTTAGTTTGACTTGAAGTGGTTACCCTTTTCTCTGATCGTAATAAGTCAGATAGCGCTGTAACACCTGATTGTACAGTCTCGCTTTTTCGTCATCATCTAGCTCTTTACTGGATAAAATCTGTCCCATTTCACTGTCTAAGTTTTTTAAAGTTTGAGTCACAGGTGGGGTTAATAGCTGCTGGCGTTGTTGCAATCGTTCCAGGGTGTTCTCGGGAACGAGAACCATGCGCTTGGTATGATTCATTTAGGCAAGAATGGAGCTTAATACAAGAAGAACGGGTGGTAACAAAACACTTAAAAAGTTTCCTCCGTGTTGGACCAAGATTTTCTTTTTCTTAGCAAGGGGCGTACTTTTTTCGGCTAAAGCAATCAAGGATTTCTTGTGGGTTAAAAGTTTTCTCTTGGCGGGTTTACTGACAGGCACAGTTTCTTTCAACACGTTGAGAACGCACTCACAAATGGTTCTTACTAAAGCGTCGTCGGCTACTTTCAAAATAACTTTACGTTAAGCTGGAGTACACTTGGTAAGGAGTTTAAGAAAGTCGTGGTTCTTTCTCAGTCGCTGGGCCATGCTCAACTGATTTATATCGCTGTGATGCAGCCTTTTTATACCTTTTGGATGTAAGCGAACTGGGTGTCCCCAGGGAAGATGTTAGTTCGCAACCGGAAGTCGGCAGGCGTTTCCGGTTTAAGATCGCATAATAAGTACCCATAGGGCCTTTTGGTCGCATCTTGGAAGGCTTCTTGCATATATTTTGTATGACCGGGAAACATCTGTTTTGCTAAATGAGTCACTTGACTGCTATCGCGTGGAGATTTAAACAGTACTAGATAATGACAGTTTAAGCTCATATCTCTTAATTCTTTTCCGCGGTGAAAGATGTTTTGTAAAATAAAGATGACACTTACGTTTCGGTGGTGACATCCTTTCGTGAATAGACTAGTTATTCGCTGATCATTACTAAGTTCTTGCATGAGATCATCAATGACTACAAGGTTTCGAATCGATGGATCTATCATAGTTTCCAAATCACTGGGAACTCCTTCGACAAAAGTAATGTTAGGAATACTCCTTTGCATTTCATCGTACGCTGGTTGATAAATCCCATAACACCATATAATATTTTCAGGCGCCCCATCGATCACATCTTCTCCTGATTCAAGTAAACGTTTAACAAATTGACTTTTTCCACAACACGTTGGTCCGGCTACCAGCGCAGGGAAAGGATGTTTCCACCTTGGATCCATGATCACAACTGACTGTTTGAAGTACGACCACTTTGCTTTATAGACAAAAATTAATTAAAAAGTATCCAAGTTTGTTTATCATTGCTTTTCTCATAATCGCGAATCATGTTGGTGTTTTGTAACTTAGCAAATTGCAGCCAATATTTCCGTTCGAGTTCAGTTAAGTCATGTACTTGAGCTAAATGATTTTCTAATCGCACTAAAAATTTTGACCCGCAATCAGGAATGGGACAATGTTTGCATTTCCTTCGTACCATGTTAACACTGTGAGAGTTTGAGTTTGACTTTTTCCACAACACGTTGGTCCGGCTACCAGCGCAGGGAAAGGATGTTTCCACCTTGGATCCATGATCACAACTGACTGTTTGAAGTACGACCACTTTGCTTTATAGACAAAAATTAATTAAAAAGTATCCAAGTTTGTTTATCATTGCTTTTCTCATAATCGCGAATCATGTTGGTGTTTTGTAACTTAGCAAATTGAAGCCAATATTTCCGTTCGAGTTCAGTTAAGTCATGTACTTGAGCTAAATGATTTTCTAATCGCACTAAAAATTTTGACCCGCAATCAGGAATGGGACAATGTTTGCATTTCCTTCGTACCATGCTAACACTGTGAGAGTTTGATTTCAACTGAACAAAAATTGTTTGCAACGTGAAATTTATGTCTTTTTCGAGGGCCAAAAGGGCCAAAAGAGCCAAAAGGGCCAAAAGGGCGCTTTATCAGACATGTTTTTTACCCTTGCTGGGGAATACATGAGGAGCGTTTCACGCGTGTAGGTCGCGCGCGCGCGTTGAGTCAGGAAACAAGCCATGATTAAAATCTGCCAACTTAGTTTATTTACAAATCACACACTTATGTTTACAATCATTCAAAACTATATCCTAAAACGATGAAACTCTATATACAATCTATATTTACAAAACTACTATATTTACAAATTAAACTTAAATATCTAGAGGCAGGGTGGTGACCCCATCTTCCAAGACTTTTCGTTTGGGGTAAAAGTAGGCAAAGCCATCCCGTACTTGTTCATAAGTATACATGCTGTTGTTGACTACTCGGAAACCCTTGTTCAATCCTGCACACTCTGTTTGGTCAACAAAACGTTGAGATATTTCTCTTTGTTAATGTCATTGGTTTTCCTATTGACCCCCTTGCAGCTGAACTTATCATAGTCTCTAAAACATTAGTAGGTTTTACTGCTTAACCCAATGATTCCGTCCCCTGACCACTCTTCCTTGAACAGCCCGGGTGTTCTCTTGTCATACGCTTTATGTTCTGGAGTATCGGTTCTTGGGAACCAGTTGGCCTTGTCCGTTTCAAATTCTTCTTTCAGTTCTGGTTTCACTAAACTCTCCACCGATGGCCCCGAAATCGCAATGTAAGCTGAATCGGTGTCCATTTCACAGTACTGAAAATCACTACGATCAAGTTTTGCTCCTCTGCGAAGGATTGCATGTATTCCCCAATATCTTCTCTTGAAATATCTGTGTTCTTGAAAATGGGACACATTTCGGAGAACTTGGGTTTCAAGTGGTCAGGAACTCGAATATCACACTCCACAACCCCAAAGAGGGACTCGTTTTGAATTGCAGTCAGGATTTCGTCATGAGTCAGGTTCTTGTGATTGCCAAGCGGCTGCTGAAACTTGTTTCTTAAGAAATTCTGTACTGCGGGGTTGGTTCTTTTGAGTCGGCACCACTGACATTCCCACATCTCCACGAGTCTGTATCCTTCATTTCTGATATACTTGGAGTTAGTTTTGGTTTCTTCCAGTAACTCTTTCATAGTTTTTTTCCTGACATCATTCATTTCCTTTCCCTTGGTCAGGTAGCAGTTATGGCCATGCCACCAGCATCCATGGTACTGAAAGACGGTTTGAGAAGGGCCATGAAAACCATCGACGGGAAGTCGTCTCTCTCCAATACGTTTTTCTGTATCGTTCATCTGATGTCGTATGTGAATGCCTCCCTCCTGCGCTTTCCATTCCAACCACTCCGTGGCCATCCTAGAGGAACTTTCTCTCTTGAAGCCTGTTTCTTCTCTTCTTCTCGTAAAAGATCCAGTGGGCATGTCTTGCATGATGGCCCAGAGATAGAGTGCATTCGCATCGTATCCTACGACTCTCTGGCACATCTTTGGTTCCTGGCCTTGATCTTGCATTTCTTGTTCCCTGATCTTTGTCTTGTTCTTTTCATGATAGCGGTGGAAAATGATGCTAGGTCCTCCCACCATATTTTTCTTAAACAAGGAGTACAGATCATTGTTTTTGTCGTCAAAGAGAGAGAAGAAAATGCCAGGTTCTAAGGTGGTAAACAGGTAGGTTAAGGTGATACCGGGGATGGAGATTCCTTGTCTCAACATGTCAAGCTTTTTGTTTTTCCAAAAGGCACACATCTTTTCGAGAGCATCGCAGAAGGGTTGCACGTCAAGGTTATTGTACCAGATAAGAAAATCTTTAAACGTGGTCATTTTGTTGCTGGACCAGACTTGTTGACAATACTGGCAGTCTTCTTTGGAGATGTTTTCATTTTTCAGAGTGGAGAAGAAGGCTTCGTGCGGGGGAAGAGAAGAGTGCTCTAACTTATCGAGAGAATCCATCCATTCATATGGAAAGAAGCCTTTGGTTTGTGGACACCCATATGCCTTTAGGAACTTGTCGTAGCTGAAACCTGGAGCAAGAAAGTTTGTGACATCCAAGAAACGAAGGTGTTCCGTCTTTAAACACATGAAGTTGTTGTTTCGTTTAATGGTGAACAGGACTTCCTCGTTCTGCACCAGGACTGGAAAGAGAAATTCTTTTACAGCGTTCAAGTCATATTTTCCGGAGTTAAAACCAAGGACAGGAAGCTCTTTCAGGTATTCATCAAATCTGTCTCTCAATTTCTTCAGAGGCTTTACGTTTTTCGTCTCGGGCTCTACAGTACTCACTTGTGGTTGGTTAGCACGATGATCATCATTGCTCTGTTCCTCCCGCTCTCGCTCGAAAGCTCGGTAAAAAGAAGGACCTTGCTCCTCCACTTTATCATCTAGGAACGCACGATCTTCTTCCGTTTCAGATTCGATGTCTTCATCTTCATCATCTGTTTCTAGCAGATCTTCTCCTTCATCGTCACTGTCTTCTTGAAAACTGATGTTGCTTGGTCTTGTTGATCCGGCACGTTCCGATATATTTTTTTGTAAATTCTGTTCAATAGCTTCATACAGAAAGGAAAACTCCTCCTTCAGCAGGCGATAACTTTCTTCGCTGATTTTTACCAGGTACTCAACCATGTCTTTGACAAGCTGTTTAGAATCTCCATCAGACACAAAGTACTTGGGTTGGTTATAGGCCGGAACATTCGAGCAGACGCTTACACTCAACGGGATGTGCTTGGCGTTCCAGGTAAGTTTTTCTGTATCGTTTAGACTTGTTTGCGGGTTGAACATACATTCAAAGTCGAAGGTAGATCTGTAAGGGAAGTACTTTAAGTGTTCAGGAATCGTGAAGCCTTCGTCTTTTAACAATTGAAAGATGGTAGGTGGAGTCTTGTAAGCACCACCAGGAAACATGTAATGGACTTTTGCTTCACAGGTTCGCTCATGGCGATGTAGTTTTCCCACGTGTTTCCAGAATTTGCCACATCGAGAGCAGCTATATGATTTGGCGAATTTGTTCATATCTTTAATGTAGGAAAAGTGATGCTGATACAGGTTGAGATAGAGAGTACTGGAGTAGTGGCAGAGGGATCGGTGAATCACTTGAGCAGCGATCTCTGGCTTGTAATCATCGTCTCCTTGGCCTTCATTATCGTCTTCCTCTCCATCCGGTTTGGTGGGTTCTAACGAGTACACAAAGATGTTTACTTCAAAGAGATGTTCCAGGTCATGGAGTTCTTTGACCTTCAAACCACAAAACTTCTTTTTGTCCAGTCGAGTTGCCCGATAGATCTCAAAGTAATGCTTCGTATCTCGCTCCAGATTTTTAGGGTGACATCCATTGTGAAGAGCTAGGGCCCGAAAGGAGCAGAGATTATCGTTGTAGATTTTACCAGTCTGTGCATTGCGATCCAAGGCAACTAAACCATGATTCTCGGAAAGGTAATCAGGCAAATCGGTACCCCGTCCAATGGGATGCCCTCGGATCTTACTGACGAAGAAAGTGATATTGGTGACCTGATCCACCACCCATTTGGAGTTGGGGCGTTGCTGGCGTACCCATTCTAATATGTCAATATCCCGGAGCGCGTCGCGAACTTGCTGGAGATCGGCTGCGGTTGAAATCTGGAATGGGGACTCAAAGAGGAGGTTGTTGTTTCGGGAAGCGTAATGATACTGTAGTTCACCGGTTTCGTTATTGCGTAGAATAAAACCAAAAGACACGTTTAACTTGAAGACTGTGGACTGATCTGTAAATAAGTGGTCCAGGTCGTTAATAAGCTCTTGGGGTTGGAGGAAAGATAGGCGGAAGTTGTACCAGTCCAAGAGTCTATTTTGACGGTTGAATCGAGTACGGATTTGATACCAATTGCGCCGATACTCGGGAACGGGACTTTGTTGGTTTTCGGAAAGGTCGGAGATGTCTTTCGGATCTTCCACCCAGCTGGAACTTGGAGTGGGTGCTAATGGAGGTGACCTCTTTTAAATTGGGTTTGCCTTCATTTGCTTGGGTTTTGGCTCTGAATAGAAAATTAAATTATAAAGTCAAATGTATAATAACGATTTTAATGTATTATACAAAAGGCCTGGTCAAGTTTCTACCATTAAAATAGTTTTCAACTAATCCGTTACACAAAAGCTTTTCCAACATGTCTTATTATCTATTATGTCTGACGTAGAAACTCAATAAGCATACGACTTAATAAACTACACAAAATAACTGTCCCACTTCATTTATTTTATCGGAAGTTTGTATGGGATTTATCCTCCAAACAAAAGGTTTCTTGCAACATGCCCTAGCCTCTATAGCGTTGCATGAAGTAACACAAGTTAAAATACGACTTATCCATTACACAAAATATAATTGTAGTTAATTATATCTTAGTGAAATACAACGGAAACGTTTAATGCTTCGTACCTGATTCCTCGTCCCTTGAACGTTTTGTAATTGAAGAAGGTTTGGTGTGAGCCGTCTTCTGATGCGCTCGGAATGGCGCCATGTTGTGGAATACTTCTCCGCAGGTACCACAATGATATTCCCGCTGAACAGCTCGGCGCTCGTGGACTTGTTTCTCGTGGCGTTGCAAATCAGATTTTCTCCTGAATTTCTTGTCACACTTGGAACAGTCGTGTTGTTTTTCCTTGATATTGGTCTGTTCATGTCGTTTTAATGCATCCTTTCGAGTAAAGACTTTTCCACAGGTCTCACATTCGTGGCGAGTCTTTTTCGTAGGATGTTTATTTACTTCTCCCTAAAACAATAAAATAAATCGCGTTAGCACTTCAATAAAACCATAATAATTACGGTACTATTATAATACATACCTCAGCTGATCGTTTCCTGCCAGCTCCACTCTGTAGTTGGTTCGGTACAGGTTCTTTTCGGACCCTGAGAAATTTAATTCCATAAGACAAATAATAAATAAACTACGTTTTGCGCTTAAATAGGGACAATTTCACAACATCAACACACTTACCTGCGCTGAAGTTTGAAGTTCGTTTCCCCAATCAGTCCATGGTTCGAACACTTCCATTGGTATGAACTCATTATCCTTAAAGAATAAAAAATTGACGTTTAGAAGACTGATTAGAAGAGAAAATCTAAATTCATCTTTCATTTAGCAACAACCAAATCCGTAAAATAAAATCAGCACGAAAGCATTCAAACCAAACCACCAGAAACTTAATTATTCTTTATTTCTAAAGCGGCATTTCTACTAATAAACCAATGAAATAATTTACTAATATCGTAACTTTTATAGTAACTTTTATTGTAGTTTTTATTGTAATTTTAGTCAACTGTCACTGAAAAGCCCCATCAAGATTGTACTTAGGGACTACTAACAGTTCTTTAATGGGTGAGCGAAGTTTTCTGTTGGGCATATATACAATTACAATTATAGTGTCTGTTAAATATTTAGGTCCAATTTCATAATAAGCTTTAAAAGTCAAAATCAAAATCTTGAACTCTATTCTTGGGAACCAATGCAGTTCTTACATGGTGAAAGCATCTGAGATTTATTTTATATGCCCATTCCGTTAAAAAGTAGCGCTAGACAGATAAACCGATCACTTGGTTATATAAAAGCCTCTCACATCTAGAATGACAGATTAAGATCGTGGTTGTTTTACTTTCTATATTTCGCTGACCTCTTATTGTTTCTTAAATTACTAAATCGCTGAACAAAGAAGTGCAAATTTTACATGCAAATTTGGTCAAGTCTGTTAGCATAATGAACTGGTAAACGATGCGTAAAGTTAATAAAAGAACTATGAAAGTTTATTCTCTTCTCTGTTAACTTACCAGATCATTCAAATCAACTGACTCTTCTACTACGTTTGTTGTCGGGATCTCGTTGTTTGAGACCTGTGGTAAGAAAATAAAATACGGTCAAAGTGCGAATAGAATAGCGGTCGAATGGTTCAATTCAATGAAAGTAATGTTTGAATTACTGTACTGATCAAAGAGTGAAAAAAAGTGCGCTGAAGGTAAATGGAATTAAAAGAAAGCGCGAAGTTAAAAATAAAGAGCAATCAAAACGTGTCTATGAACTGAACATAAACGTACCTCGAGTTCTTGAACTGTAAGCTCAGCCAACCTCGCAAAAGCCAACGAAACACAATTTTCCGGGATTGGAATCGATTCTGTCACCATCTCCCAGTCGCGGACAGTTAAACAAACATTCAAGGCAGATTCAATATCCAACACGCTGGTAAATGCCATTTTCAAACAAAAAATAAGTCGAACGATTTTTGGCACTAAGCAATAAACTCGAAAACTCTGAAGCGAATTGCAAAGAATGAGGCTGCTTCACGGTCTCTGGTATTTTTATAACAAAACAACAATAGATCTCCGGATAAACCAATCAACGTAGAAAATTAGGTGGAAACAATAGGGCAAGTCTGGGCAAGTTCATTGCGCCACTGTGGTGAAAGGGGGTATCCTTGCTAACCCGGTTTTTGGAACTGGTTATTGTAGGTAATTAAATACCACAGCAATAACAGTCGTTAATGTAATCCACAGCAAGTTAATGAGAAACCACAGCATTTTATCAATGAGATAAAAGACAATAGTTTATGACGTCGCCAACGTTAATGCATTCCACCGCAATTTAATAAGAAACCACCGCAAAAAAAAAAGGAGTAACAGATCCCTATCCTACTACTGTCGCCGTTCTTCCGTTTACAACGAGGAGTAAGGCAAGGTTGCCCTCTATTGGGACTTTTGTTTGTAATCGGAATTGAACTTTTAGCAAAGGCTCTATTAAATGACAATTCTATTAAAGGAATTAAAGTTGGTCCTAAAGAGACAAAATGTACACAATACGCCGATGATACCACCGTCTTAGTAAAGGACCAAAACTCAATAAGCAAGCTGTTAAAACTTCTCGATGACTTTAAATTAGTCTCAGAGCTGGAAATTAACACCAGTAAAACTGAAGCAATGTGGCTAGGAAGCTGGAGAGATAAAAAGGAAACCTCGTTTAATTTTAAGTGGCCGAAAGAACCTATTTGCGCCCTTAGTGTACACTTCTCGTATAACACTGAACATGCTGATGACGCTAATAAACTAAATTTTAAGGAGAAAATCCTTAGCCTAGAAAGGACGTTAAACTGCTGGAAAAGAAGAAAACTCACTTTACGTGGAAGGATAAATATTGTTAATACTTTGGGTTTATCGAAACTAATATATAACACCTCTGTTCTTATGATACCTGAACATTTTGTCAAAGAAATTAATAAGTTGACTTTTAATTTTATTTGGAAAGATAAACGAGCAAAGATAAAGAAAACAACGATTATCAGAGAGAGACAGCAAGGTGGGCTTAAAATGATTGACTTCGAAATTATGGAAAAAGCTCTCAAGTTGGCTTGGATTGAGCGGTTAAAGTCGCATAATGAAGCTTCGTGGAAAACGATCCCGGAATTTTGTACGAGACAATATGGTGTTTTTTTTTTTAACTGACTAGTACTGTCAGTTCGATTTTAAGTCACTTCATTTAGATAACCTCCCAGATTTCTACGCTACCGTCCTCAAGTATTGGCAAGACTTCAATAAGCCAACGATACTTAAAGAACATATTTCAACAGACGCGGAAATAATCTGGAACAATAAAAATATAAAAATTGATGGGAAACACATTCTCTACAACTCGTGGTTCAAGAAAGGTATTATTCATATCAACGAACTATTGAATGAAAATCATGATTTCCTTTCTTTGGTTGAACTAAAAGAAAAATTAATCACACCTTTTACTACGTATTGTGTCCTAATTAAAGCCATCCACTCAAAACGAAAAATAATAATAAACAATTCATTATGCAATACAGATGCCGCAGCGATCTCAAGCCCCAGCAAAACCACACTTACCACCAGCGCTGCTTACTCTTCTTTTCTTAACAAGATAACGGTGCCTCCAACTTGTGAGACTAGGATTTTAAATTGTGGGTTTACTAAGGACAACATTCATGAAGTATACTTGCCTCCGTTCCCAGTCACCAAACAGACAAAGTTAATTGCTTTCCAATATAAAATAATTCATGACGTCCTTCCAAATCAAAATAATCTGTTTCACCCCGGAAAAACTGAAAATGAAACAAATCACATGTTACTCAATTGCATCAAATCCAACACATTTTGGGATTCGTTTGTAAAATGGTGGTTCCAGAAATTCAATCAAAATGTTAATTTAAATGAATACATAATTTTATATGGCTGGCATCAAAACACACCATATAATTATTTACTCAACTATGCTCTTCTTATTGCAAAATATCATATTTTCGCTACCAGCATGTGCAACGGCTTTTTGGACTTTAACAGCTTTTTATTACGTTTAAAAAACGACATAACTATTATAAGAGAAATATTGTTCCAGAATAAATCCGTCGAAAAATTCAATTCTAAATGGGTACGCCTATTGTAATCCTTATGTTTTGTTCATTTGTATTTTCTTCTATGTAATTTTATATAAAATAATGTTTGTATGCAAAACGATTTGTGTAAAAGGTTGTTTGTATGGAAATAATAATAATAATAATAATTAAAATAATATATTATTATAATAATAAAAACCTTCCCAGCACCCTTTGCACCAGAAAAAATTTCCATGTCAAATAACTCTGTCAATTTTGAGTGAATGAGGACACTACACCACGTGCTATTTACACCTACCATAAAGTACCTATTTTTTTGACTAAGTGCGATGACGTCATCAGTCACGTGACTATGCCCCCAAGTGCCTTTTAACGTTTTTTTTAGGAACATGCTTTGATAAATGCAAATACAGGCATTCACTTGCATCATTTCGTCATGCCCGGTATGGTTCTGGATTTTCAAAATTAAGGGGGCTATACACATGAGCGAATAGGGGTCTGGGGACAAGTATCTTTGTAAGGGTGAAATGCAAAGTTAACAAATTTTGTAGGTTGGTAGATATAAGTAGAAAAATAAATTCTTTGTCAACGTCATTAGTATGACGTCATGAATCACGTGACCAGAACGCACGGAAGTTGACTGATTTTTGGCCCGGTTCCGGTTCCAGTTCCGTTTTTATTAACTTAAATAAATCCCCGTTTTTCCACCCAGTTAAAAGTTATGACATTTTTGTGTTTAAAAAAGGCCATTATAATTTCGCCAGTGAAAATGAGTAAAAATGAAGGTGACGAAAAAAGTTTTACACGTTGGAAATCCATCCTTTCCTGATCCTGTTCAGCGACTTTTCAGTTTAAAACTATAAACAAATCTGCATAAGTGGTTTTTACCTTACCTCTTACCAATGGCGTTGGCAGTTTTTCTGTAGCAACCGATCAAGGGTTAGATTTTTTTAATTTCCCCCACCCCACTCCCCTCGGTCCACTTTCCCTCCCCCGCTCGGGTTTGTAGGACACGGTCAGCGGGAGGACTGGTTCGAGTTTTTCGCTCGCTCGCGTCAGCATAGAAAATTTTGTTGTACAGTGTCCTGTTTAGCGAAAAAAGGCTAGCGAAATTGCTTTGCAAACTGTTCTTTTCGTGGCTAACTTACGATGCAGCGCAAAGAAGTCTGCCTAGATGATAGCTGAGAAAGAACAAGAAAGGTAAGTGACTTGCAATTGCAGTGAGTTTTAAATTAGTAATAAGCCTAAGTTTAACTTTCAACCTAATGTCCAACTGGACAGGGTTCAGGGTTATTTTAGACCTTTTGGGGCGGTCGATTATTAGTTTCTATTTGATATTGTGCACATCTAACTCGTTTACAATTATTAAGCGTATTTGTTTTCAACAGCTGCAAACAGATTGGCAAAAGTCATGCGACTCTGAGCGCTGAAAAAATTAAACATCACCTCGATAGTCGCTTTCGTGGAAATTTTCGAAGTTAATAAGCTTAAATGGATTTAAGCTTGCTCTCGACATGTTTTGTCCGCATTTTAACTTATAAGAGGTTTTAAATATGACGTTTAGCTAGAAAGACGTTTCGTTGCCTTTCGTTTCACCTGTTTCACTGTATTTCAAGCGCGAAGATGTAGATCTTTGACAGTACAGTGGAAATCAGAGGTGAAAGTAAAACAACAACCTGAGTGTCTGAATCTTGCATCATGCTCTATAACTCAGAGTTCTTTCTACAATATTTTTAGAAGCAGCTGGTAGGAATATTTAAATTTCTAAAGAGACACAATGTAATGGGAAAGTTTACTGATATAAGTTTTACTGTTTATGTGCCAATCAGCATCCCTTTCCTAACAGACTGTAAGTGGACACCTCCCTTAAGCGGTCACCAAACCGCTGTCCCTGCAGTTTACACTATATCCTCTCCAACACTACATTTTTAACCTCCCATTAGCAGACACTGATATGGCTCCCATTGCGGGGTTCATGAAATGGTCAACATATGCGTAACAGATTCAACTTTAATATATGAGATTTAATATATGGGTACAGATATCCCTCAGTCGTAAAATTTTCACTTCTCCTGGCCAGTGTATTATGTGTTGGAAACAAGGAATCAGAGAATTAACTCTGTGTGTAAATTATAGTGCTAAGATAAACCCATAAATTTCCCTATACTGAGCGTTAGCCCTAGTAAGGAAATGAGGGACCACACGAGGGAAAGAAAAAAATCTTTGACCTTGGTGGGATTCGAACCCACGACCTCCGGATTAGATCTTCCGTCGCTCTACCGCTTTGAGCCACGAGGCCATACGGGAGCAGATCGTGGGTAATAAGGTGGTAATTTGTGGCAATGAGAATGTGAAGGGTGCAAATAAATGTTGATCCACGTAGCACTGGTGATACAAACAAGGAATCAGAGAATTAACTCTGTGTGTAAATTATAGTGCTAAGATAAACCCATAAATTTCCCTATACTGAGCGTTAGCCCTAGTAAGGAAATGAGGGACCACATGAGGAAAAGAAAAAAATCTTGACCTCGGTGGGATTTGAGCCCACGCCCTCCGGATTAGATCTTCCGTCGCTCTACCGCTTGAGCCACGAGGCCGTACGGGAGCAGATTCATTTATGCATTTATTTATTTATTATGTGTTGTGTTGAATAAGTGGTGTGACTTTGAGTACATGTATAACACATGCTGCATGTGAGTTAAATATAGAAGAGTGTACATGTGAGTGGATGTTATATAACTTACATGTATGTTACGTGTGAGTTCATATGATTTGGTGCATATTTATGTCACATAAAAATGTTTCAAATATTTTAAAATCTGTTTCCTCTTCAATTCTTGGACTTCAAACATACAGTAGTATGGAAAATTATAACTGATCTGTGGATTTCAAATGGATTTGTAGCATTTACATGTAGGGGAAAATTAATGTCACTGTATTGCTGTCATCTCTTGCTTACTCGGCTCATCTAGTTGTCTCGTTTCACACAATGGATATTTCTGTCATCCTAAGATGTGTTAATTACCACAGTGATGCGAAATTACAAAACATCAAGAACAACTAAAATTATCCTTACATTGTTTCGTATTCATATAGAGCCCTTTCATTGGACTGTGCATTAGGGGATTCCTTCTGTCCTCCCATGTAATATCAATAGTATTAAAACTGTTGCAATAAAACTTGGACGGTATAATTAAACAAGACGCTGTACACAGCTTGAACTTGTGGCGTCTTTAACCCATTACAGTATTTGATTCCCAAATGTTTTGAGTGCTGTTCTGGAGAAACATAAAATTGTGTCTAAAAAGTAAGAGTACATTCAGTAGCTGACACTCGAAACCACCATCTAACTGAAATGCAAAGTTATATAAAACACAAAACTTGGTGGAACAAAAATCCCACAGCAATAAGCAGCGAACACAATATCAAACAGTCCTACATTGTATCCATCCATGAATGCCTTGCATTGTCTTGAAAAATTGTATGCTGTTATTCTTCTTTCGATCTGCTTCTCTGTTAACACACACAAGGCCACAAGATTACGAGGCCTCATGTCAACCAATCACACCAGCGAGACAAAAATATGCATGCATGCATAAATTTGCATGCATAAATTTACATGCATCAATGGGACATAAAGCCAAATATTTTATAACTCAAAATTAATTGAAACCAATACAAGGATGCTACATGAAGAAAGATCTAAAATTGTAACTGGTGCTGTGTAATAAGAGAACCACAGTTTCAATTCTGCAAGGCATGTTTCATCAGCCTTGCTCTTCTGTCATTGTCAGTTACATGTACAATTAGGATATCTAAAGATGCTCTATTTTTTTCACTGTGCTCTGCAGTAGGGCACTTGCTTACTCCATTGCTTGGAAGAAATGAAATGATTAATTATAAAGTGCTTAAGTACATGTATTCTCAAATTGCAAACTGTTTTTACAAGCCCCAGTGCCTTGCTTAAAGTGAAAGAATAATTTACTGTTACTATAATAATTACAATATTCAGCTTCTGCTAGGTACATGTATAACAGTAGTTAATCCTTTTTTATGTCTGAAAAATTTATCAGTCTATTCAAGATGCTCACTTCCTATATTAATCAAATTGTTTCTCCCAAGAAAAATCACATACTCTACATGTACTGTCATGGATTATGGACATAAAAGTCTATGCCACATTGTAAGCCCATTGCAAATGTGTGCTCTTTCTAAGGTATGTTATTATTTAAAATTGCTAAAATACTAGTTTCCATGTAAATAAGAATAATTGGTTGTGGGTTTATATTACATGCATGTTTATATTATGTTTTCATTGTAAATACTGAACATTTACACATATATTTTGGGCCTCTTCATTACGGGTGTAACGATTCACATTCCTTGCGATTTGATTCGATTTCGATTATTGCCTTTCAATTTCAAATATTCAGTTTCGATTCGATTATGAAAATGTTTCTTGCAGATAGTTTTAGACTTTTCTGTTGTACTGTCTTTAGCCGGAAAACCATAATATTTCTACACAGGTGATCTAAAATATGCAGGCAGATTCACGATTGCTTGGTCGTTTGTCGCCATGTTTGAGAACATGGTAGAAGGGCAGCAATTTCACCAGGCAACACAAAACGCCTGCAACTGCAAACGCCTTTGTTCGTCAATCAAAAACACAGATTTTAAAGAGGTCTGAATTCTGATTTCACAATAATTATTATAACTCATTGAGGGCACCCAGGAAAAGGTATGCAAAAATCGAACCTAAATCGAAACGTGGAAGCAAAGAATTGTGAATCGAACCGAATGGTCATAATCGCAATTAATCGACAAATCGATTAATTACACCACTACTCTTCATGCATACTGTACGACTGCTCCAGCAGTGTTAAGAATTACTATTGTTTAGTTATACTGTTGATTAGTTATACTATGCCTATTATATGGATTACACATGCTCAGAACATAACTTGCAAGAAATTTTATTGTCTCTTTCATTGCATTGTGATAGTAATTGCATTGCCAATTTCATTCAGCAAAAATGTTTTGATTCATGACTTCTTAGGAAGATGGTTCTTAATGAAGAAAACTGAATATTTATGGCCCTTGGGGGGGGGGGGGGGGGGGTTGGCATTCATGTTAGGGCCAGGGTAGTGTTTAAACTAGCCACAGTGTGTATTTATGTTAATCAGATGTCCCCAGATAAATAAATGAATTAAAAAAAAAATGAATGCAAAAAATGGAGGTGACATCAACTTTTATTTAGCAAAGTTAATGCAATGGCTACCAGCCATTCATATGGTTAGTTTTCTTCCTCTTTGCACAGGCTGAGTTGCATGATGTAGCATGGCATTGTGACAAACTGTATGTGTAGAAAGGATGCACATAAACAATAAGTGCGCACATGCTTAAATTAAAAGTTTTCTATTTCAACAGACTGTTGAAGAGGAATCCCTTGGTATATTCAGCATAAACATAAGGTGGATTTTCTACAACGACTGAAACAGTGAATGGATTTTTTTACAATGACTAAAATATTTTCAATTAATAACGATACTGTCTGTTTGCAAAAAAGCTTTGTAGTGTAATTATCTGACCTTCCCTTTAAATCATTAAAGGGTCATTCTCAACCAGGGTACATTGCTTTCTGAGGTTCTGTTTGTGGCCATTTTTGGGTGCTGCGAAAATGGCCACCCAGTGATTATTGCAAAAATTTAAGGTTGTATTGAGGTACATGTAAATTGAAACATTGGAAAACTGGATTTCTTTCTTTCTTAAAACATGAAAACAAATGGTAAATTAACGTAATAAACAAAATGAAGAGCTGTCAAAGTGAATTAGATCACTTGATGGATATGACATTCTTCTTAGTGAATTGGTTATATACATGTACATGTACATGTACGATTTAATCATCCCCAGACTGATTATACAGAATAGATAGTTTAAGCATCATGACAATGTTCTTACTTTTTTCTAAAACTTTGTCATCTTCCAAGTGAATGTGCACTGGTTGATATACATGTAGAGAAGATATGGAAAGTGACAATACAGTAGTTTAATAATAATGACCAGTACTTGTCAAATCAATTACCTTTTCTGTGTGTCAGAAAGTCTTTTAAATGTGTTATCATTTAAATTTAAATAAATATTTATTTTTTCAAATACTGCTGTATTATAAATCAGTGTAAATGGTGTTAGTATGCAACATACATTGTACATGTAGCATTGGACCTTGCAAATATGCACTAAAACAAGTGCAAATACAATGTATGATACATTATTATTCGACATAGCATTATAGAGTGCAGATATGCATCAAAACGAGTGCAAATATGACATGTTATTACACCCTTCTGACCGTGCGCTAGGAAAAAACAGCTTCAAAAACTTAGTTCTAGGAGAACTGAGATTTCTGTTGTATAATAAAAAAATTATTCAGTAAAAAGTTGTGTAATACGGCTGGGCATTTTTACTCAGCCGTATTACACAACTTTATGCTGAATAACCTCTATTTACTATTAAGGATCAGCTCATTTTTTTTTTTGCTGCCCCCTCAAACTCTATATATTTAGTATGAACCCTCCCAACTGACAACAATTAGCACCTTTGAAAAGCAGGCCATGTGGTGTACACACAGGATTTACTTGAATGGCGCAGATTTTTCTTCAACGTTGTTGAAGTTCTTTTCTGGACTTTAGTCTACGGAATACATTAAGTTAATTATAATATATTATTTCCGGTTTCACTTGTAATAATAATAATAATAATAATAATAATAATAATAATAATAACAATGATAATAATAATAATAATAATAATAATAATAACATGGTCACGATTCTCTGGGATATGCCAATCACCACTGACAGAGCCCTAAGCAGCAATAGGCCTGATATCACTATTAAAGACCATACCACTAAACAGTGCACTTTGATTGATGTCACTATCCCATCGGACAAAAATGTTTCAATGAAAGAATTTGAAAAATTGGCAAAATACAAAGATCTGGAAATTGAAGTAACTAGAATGTAGGTATGAAGACTACAACAATTCCTGTGGTAATTGGAGCGCTTGGAGTGATCAAAAAGGGAGTGAGCGAGTACCTTGAGAGAATACCAGGAAGAAGTGAGATTAGTCAGATACAGAAGATCTCGTTGCTGGGAACTGCACATATCCTACGGAAGGTGCTCTCTTGGTTATAAACCCTAGGTATATGGTTTATACCCGGATATAACCTGTATAGAAATGAATCGATAAAACCTACAAATAATAATAATAATAATAATAATAATAATAATAATAATAATGATGATGATGACGAAAAAAGACTTGTAAATAGTGTAAAACAACATTTTGTAAGTAAGTTTTGTAAGTAATGTAACTAATTCAGTAGTGTATTGTAAGTACGTTTGTATAGTTTTTATCCAGTTTTTCTTTTTTTTTCCAGGTTTTTAGTATTTTGTCACTGTTTTGTGTTAATAAAGTTTATCAGTGAAACAAAAAAAAAACAACAAAAAAAAAAAACAAAAAAGATTGATATTGTATTTTATAAAATCCACCTTGTTTACCAAAAAAAAAGATTAAGTAAGTTCCATACTGAGAAATGATATTCTTCGATCCCTCGAGTAGTGACGGAATCGCTTTTTATGCGACGGGTTATAAACGGGCAATAAATCAAATATAAGTATAAGAACATTTTTAGTTAGTTTATCGCAATCCACAAACCAGTGTACAAATTCAGTGAAAAGCTGTGGTTCAGTATTCCAGAAATGCCTCTACCTTTTAGTGTGGAACAATCCTTCTCTCTTTTTATTTTATCTCAGTACATTAATTTTAAGAATTGGAACTGAAGCAAATGTGGCTTCATTTGCTGAGAAAGTTTGCATTTTAATTTTATGAACAGGCACGTAGGAAAAGAAATTCGAGGGGCTTGAACGAATTTCCTTTGGACATCAATATTGTTGGACCAAAAACAAAACATCAATTACTTGAAAATGGGGAAAGGGGTAAGTTTCTATGCATGCTTCGTCGGTGGAGAGTAAAACACTTAAATTTGGCATCAACCCCGATATGAATTGTTAACGTAAATTTGCCAACTACAGAAAGGTGACGTTTCAACCGCTAGCCCTTGACAAGAATAGGTAAATGCGGGAATATACTATATCAAAAATCTTCAAATATTTAAATAGTGTCTGGAACGGAAATTACAATAAAACAAAATTTATGTTAAAGCGACGGTCATGTAAGTGTTCTTCTAGTGTTACAACAAACTCCTTGCCTGGTATTCGTAGAATACCGCAATTTATAACTGATTCTAAGAACAAAAAATAAATAAAAGCTAATTAAGCGTTTCAATAGTGTCATTGATCCTCGGCCTTCAGTAGGATTATTTCCGTGATTGGTCACTGATAAAAATTTTTTTAAGATTCTTTAGTGGTCACTAGGTTAACTTTGCGTCCTCTTACGTCACGGTCAGCATGCGCCTTGGTGACTCTGGCAAGAGACCAGTCGTTCCTAGGTGCATCCTAACAGCGGAGGAGGATCGCCCTCCTGCGGGTTGCCATTTTTGGGTTTTTTTGCCATTTTCTGTGTGGGTGCAAAAAAGGAAGTTACTCCATGCGCCATCGTGACCAGAAAATGTAGACCAGATGCTGAACGCGTTTACACTAACGAACAGATAATCGGTACTGAAATCCCCTGCTGGTGATTTCAACTCTTGTGGTTTCTGTGTGCGTAAAGTGGTTCTGAGAATTTTAGGTGCGTCGGGGTCGCTGGATACCGGTATAAAAGGCCTGGTGTTGGCTGTAAGTGTTGTCAACACCTCGTTCGTTAGGTGCTTTGGAGGGACGTAAAATAAATAATAAATAATAAATAAATAATAAATAATAAACAGGGGTTGAACTTGCAGTTTGATGTGGCAGTTCACCAGTGGACACTTTTTTCAAAATACGGCGGATTTCACGGATTTCACGGAAATTTAAGATATTCTATATTATTTAATACTTTTCATTTAAACTGTAAGTATATCAATAAGTTTAATATATTATGTATATATTTTTTTTTGAAGAGATCTTAGGTTTCCGTCAAATCCGTGAAATCCGCCGTGTTTTGAAAAAAGTGTCCACTGGTGAACTGCCGCATCAAACTGTAAGTTCAATCCTTGATTATTAATTTAAAAAAAATACGGCGGATTTCACGGATTTGACGGAAATCAAAGTGAATGTGTTCCTTTGAAACTGCACTTTAACTTGAAATAGGAATGGCTTGGGCCTTTCTTTGTGTTCCCTTTTCTCCGAGAACATCCAACAAAGAAATGCTCACGAAATTGGAGTATACCGTCCAGTTAGATTAAACACAGTGAAAATTCCATGCTTCCCATCTATCGTTTACCAATCAACGAATAAACGCACAATCGAATGGCTAGTTGGAGACATTAAGCCCAAAACGTGAAAGGGAACAGGAAGTTTGGGAAACGACCCTCGTGGCGTACCCGAGGGCGTAGCCCGAGGGAACGCCACGAAGGGAATATATCACATATTCCCTCGCTCCTGGTCAATAACATGCTTATTTTTCACATTGTGAGGTTTTCTAAAACAAAGAAACTATTCATTTTTCGGAGAGTAACATTCCGTTCAATTCAAATGCAAAACACCATGATTCCGCAAGGCCACATTAGGATCACGGCACATGACGAAGCGAGACGGTAAACATGTTTTGCTTTTGCCAAATTTGCATTGAGCACGTTGCTTCGTTATGGGTGAAGGAGGGAGAGAGAGAGAACGAAATGTGTGAACAGTACTCGTGGTCTCGCCATAACCCAACTTCATCTTTCGAAGATCAATGGAGTGGTTGCGGTGTGTTTTCGATCAGGGAAAACCGGTGGAAACACATTCAGGTTCAAGCGTAAAACGAGGCGTCATAGATTATTGAAGACCCGAAACCTGAATCGAGGTACGATACCATCGAATAATGTTATTAACATTTCGCTTTTTGGTCGCGACCGGCAAGTTAATTACGTAGGAATAAGATTGATGAAGTTGTCTTTTTATGTAAACAAAACATATTGATCGAGAGCATCGCACCGGTATCGCGAGGTCACGGGCTCGAACCCCGTTGAAGTCCTGAATTTTTTTTCAGGCTTCTTTTCGCACTTGCTTAAATTACGTTCATAACTGCGAGGATCATTCTTCATTTGAGTGTTTTCCTTGTTATGCCCTAGTTTGTCTTCCCGTTTGTTTATTCTATTACATGTATGAGGGGAATAAGTGAGGGGACTAAGGCGAGGGGAATATGTCGAGGGGAATATGTCGGGGGAATATGTTAGGGGGAATATGACGAGGGGAATATATAATCCTTTGTTTTGCTATTGTTATCAGCTATTGTTTTCAGCCCCGCCTCTCCCCTGTTACAATCAAAGCCGCACCCAGCTTTTCAACACTTTTAATGAACGGGGTTATGTGATATATTCCCCTGAATAGAAAACCAATAAAACTGAGCGAGGTGGAAAATAATGCAAGTTCCAAACTACATGTAAGAAATGATATTTGGCTTCCATCTCACGAGTAGTGATAGATTCCAGGGGAATCCGCAAACAATACGCCAAAATTAACAGTTTTGCGCGTCCAAACTTCCAGTTCGTGGCCCAAAGTATGCATTGCATTCAGTCATGGCTTAGTTACCTATATATAACTCCGTTTTCTCATGTTTTGGTCGAATTGAGATATTTTCAATCCGGGCGGTCTTGTACAACGACTTCCCACCCACCTCTCCGCAGCGATTATCTTTCGTTTGTTAGGAGCTCCCGCTCTCCACTGCCTTGGGGGCGCTTTCTTCCCATATCTTAACTGTGCCCTTGGCTTTGTTTGCGGGAGCCGGCCTGATGAGAATATATTACTTTCATGCGACGGCTTATGAACGGGAAATTAATAAATATTAAACGTTAACATGTATTCAGTTTTATCGCATGTAATTAAAAAACCAGTGCACAAATTCGCGAAAATCCGTGGTAAAGTATTCAAGATATACCTTTATCAGTTAGTGTGGAACAACTTATCGATTTCTCTAATTATTCTATCCAAACACATTTTTCCTAAAAATTGGAACTGAAGCAAACTTGGTTAAAATTAATTTGAAGAGAACGTTCACATTTTAGTTCTATGAACGTGGACTAAAAACAAAATGTATCTTAATTATTTTCAAATTGGGATAGTGGTACGTGCCACATCGGTGCGGGACAGCAAAACACTGAAACTTGACAAAAATATATAAATAAAATAAATCGACTTTGTTTAACGAGGGTAACACTTAACAGTCTATTGACTGACAAACCTGTGGCCCTCGAATTCCGGATCGAATTGGAATTTGGAAATGTTGGTTTTTGTGGAGGGAGGAAAACCGGAGTACCCGGAGAAAAACCCTCGGAGCAAGGACGAGAACCAACAACAACATCGACTACTGAATATGAATTGTTAGATCAAAGCAAATTTGCCACCTATCGAGAGGTGACATTTCAACTGCTAGCCTTTGGTAGGCATTTTCTCGTGCCTGACAAATGTAGTTAGGTTTTTAAAGGCCCAGTATCACCCAAACTGCATTGCGCGCCCAAAGCCTCGACTATTGAATTTAACGCAGTCGAAAATTCCCGAAAGAGCCAATCACGAGCGAGCTCGTCATTTGAAAACAAAAACAAACGACCGCTAAGCTGAATGGGTGGTACTGGGCCTTTAAATACCGGCTCGACAACTA
Organism: Cladopsammia gracilis; assembly: GCA_022457155.1. Classification (NCBI taxonomy): domain Eukaryota; kingdom Metazoa; phylum Cnidaria; class Anthozoa; order Scleractinia; family Dendrophylliidae; genus Cladopsammia; species Cladopsammia gracilis. The sequence goes on along the minus strand of JAJGOT010000762.1, from coordinate 211,952 downwards.
AAAGAAAGGAATAAACGAAAACAGGCAAACAATAACAATTTTGAAAATATCTCCCCATTTACAAGCGATGTAAAAAAGCGAAAACCGGATGTTATTGAAAGGAAAAAAAACGAAAACCGCAACGGTTCCCAAAACCGAAAAACCGGGAATTTTGAATGAAAACTGAACCGAAACACAGATCTCAAAAATGACAAAAACCGAAAAAAAAAACCCAATGCCCCTTCCACTGAAGAAGGGGCGCAACTTTTGTAACAAAGTGATACAACGGCCAATCAAATCAACATGGCCGCTCCATGTGTTCTCTACTTGCAGACACCTTCACTGACCCGAAACATTGCGCCAATTAGTCTTTATTCCCAGACCATTTTCAAACATCAAAAGTCCAATATCCAATATTCCGGCCTCATAAACGAATTTGCCCCCGCTTGAGTTAACTCTAACTCTTTAAAACATTACATCATCTAGTTATCTCTCTTATTTCAAACAATGCGTATTTGTGTCACGCTAAGACATGCTTTTAATTCATCGAAACAAAATTTGGTTAATTTGAACTTTCACAAATGGCAGCGAAATTTCACACATTTAATAACAACATTTGCCGTGCTGTAGCGTTTTCCTAAGTCTTAAAAAAAAAAAACATGCGAAGTCCTCCAGAGCTCGAAGCCCTATGCATTGGTCAGTGGAATTACTAAGAAAAGTCTACAGCCGATCGAACAAGGGATCGAGTTAAATTTACCCCCGTCTGCTACAAAACCGAAAAACGGCTTTTCATAAAAACCGAAAACCGGATTTTAAAAAAGGACCAAAAAAAAAGAAAACCGCAACAATTATCAAAACCGAAAAACCGGAAATCTTCAGTGCAAAAAAAAAAAACGAAAAACCGATCCCAACCCTTAAAGGTTGAAAGTTCTCGTCACAATCTGTAACTTTTTCAAGCTCCAAACTGCTGTGATTTTATATTCCATTTCTCGATGATCAAGACGTTTTCTTTGTTTGAGACATTTTAGAGCATGATTCATGCATCTTGTGTTGATATAAGGTGTATTCTGTTAGAGACGAAGGTTAATTTACCCAATTTCCCAGTAAACCTTTGGGTCGCATCGTCCATAGTTTATGCTTTTCACCCGACAACGTTTCTTCAATTTGGTGTAGAAGAGCAAATACATTAACTCCTTACACTGGAGTTAATTTTTTCGTAGTTATTTCAACTCCAAAAACGGATTTAGTTATTTTAACCCCAAAAGTAGTTACCTTGCTGTATAGTAGAGTTAAATTAACTTCATTAGTGGTTGAAGTTAAAATTTGAAGTTAAAATGACCCCCAAAAAGGGATTATTTTGAACCTAAAGTTTTAACTCCACTTTTGGAGTTAAAATAACTCTTTGGAAAATTGCAGTGCTGTTGTCTATTTAACAATGACCGTTTCATTTTGTTTCAAGAGATTTCTGAAATCACTTTTGTCGCTAAAAATCCATGTATACGTGATGGTAATTAAAATTATGTATTAACGTATCACAACGATTACAGGTACGTCGCTGGATAACTGTAAAAGTACACACCTTTGATGACTCTTGGGTATTTCTTTACGCAAAATAAAGCGGGGTCAAACAAAAATCCTTCAGTTAAAATGATTTGCAGAGCGCCTTGTATTTAAACGAACAGAAGAATTACACACTATTCCACAATGTATGTGCCGAGTCCCTTTATTAAGCACAAGCGCACTTTTTATAAATATAACACTGATATTTCACGTTACAAAGTCATGACGAACTTTTTGGCTCGTGTTTCCTTCTTTGCATATTTCAGTTTCATGAGAATTAAATCTCTACTAAACATAATCATTTGCTTTTATTCTCCAGAGATATTTCTAGAACATTCGTGTGTCAAGTAAAACCATGGCTCCCTTCTAGGCTTTCAGTGTTTCCTTCTTTGTCTATGTTTTTCACGAGATTTAAATCTCTACTGAAGGTGATCTTTTGGTTTCATTCTCCAGTGTTATTTCTAGAACACTTGCGTTCACGTGATATTTCACCTGTTGTCACGACTGCCTTCTAGGCTCTCAGTGTTTCCTTTTTTGCTTATTTTACTTTCACGAGAATAAATCTCCAGCAATTTTTTTTGGTTTTAAGTGATGTTGCACGGGACGACTCTTAACGCAACGTTGTTACGTTTAAAGTTGACACCGTGTAACAGCGCGCGGACGATGATTTATAACGCAATATTTGTTGCGGCTGCCGCAAGAAATTGTTGCAATAAAAATCGCTCTATGTAACATCCCTTTATTCTCTGTCGTTATTTCTAGAACACTTGCGTGTCACGTGATATTTCACGTGAAAAAGTCATGACCCTCTCTCTTGGCTCTCAATGTTTTCTTTTTTAACATTTATGAGAATTAAGACCTCGAGTGTTAATATTATAAAATGCTCCAAAACCTGCTCAAATCTCCAATGCTACGTTTTCCATCATTCTTTGAACTTTATCTAGCAGTTTTGTGTCAAACTCCTTCCACATGAATTTCAAGGTACTCCAATACTTTTGCATCGATTTTTTTCTGCTTAGAAGGGCTTTTAAATGGAGAAACAGTTGTTGGGATTACAAGCTACTCCGCATCTGAGCACAGGCGAAGCTGACAAGCAGTTTTCTGAGTTTTGTTCATGAATACGAAATGACCACGTGTGGAAGTTATTCTAAGAATCCGCACCTTTGTAAGGGGGTGAACATTATATGCGCGCCAGTTACCCCAGGAGGGGAGGGAGCATTTACGCTGCATTAGAAATTTCCACGGAGTGCAATGTTTTTAAATGCGGGGACTACGCTGACTAGACGTGCGCATATCACGTACGCCCCCCTTAGAAACTGGGAAATCGCTCAAAATTTCCGTGAAAACCAAAAAACCGCTCTGGGGATAAACATTGCTCAAAACCGAAAAACGGCTTTTCATAAAAACCGAAAACCGGATTTTAAAAAAAAGGAAAAAAAAAAAAAAGAAAACCGCAACGGTTATCAAAACCGAAAAACCGGAAATCTCCAGTGCAAAAAATGAAAAACCGATCTCAAAAATGACAAAAACCGAAAAACTGAAAACCCCAATGCCCCTTTCATTTTAGATAAACAGACGCGATGAATTGTAGTTTACGTATACTAGCCTTACCTTTAGTTTTGGTTATCTTGTAGGTCATTTCCACCCCTCCTTTTTTAAATATGTATTGCGACATTCTCCTTTATATAATGTTGTATTTTCATTTTGTAATTTAGTAGCATCTTAAACCTGAAGAAGGCTGGTCTGGCCAGCCGAAATATTGTTTCAAATATATTTACTCGTTGTATCAGTTATACAGTAGTCCTTGGACTTCTCGTTTATATTCATTTTGGATGCATTAACTTTCTATGCAAGACTTTTCTGGTTGAAAACGGATTACTGAAACAGGCTGCTCATTTCACTGGGGCCGTACTTTTGTCATTAACTCCGGAAATCCCATAAGAAAAACTGGCCAATACTTGTGATTTTGTTCCCACCTATTTTCATACCTAACCCTCTAGGCTAGAACACAAAAGCAAACTTTGCATTTTTCCACCTAAATAGAGTTTTGGTCCCAGTTCGTGATCTCAGTAGTTTTTTTGGTAGGGGACTGGCCGACAGATTGAAAAAAAGTATTCCTGCAAGCGGTTTTTTGTGCGAATTTACTTCCGCTGTTTTGTTGCTTTCACTATTTCATAACATTTAGGTAATTTTCAAAATTGCTCATGCACGCAATGCGTGCCTATGTTTGATTTCAGCTGACATTGGCGGTCGCACGCAAAATTCTGACTGGCTGATTCGCGCTGGGCGGTAAACATAACAAGTTCCCACTTGAAGTCAGCGATGCGTAAAAGCGCACACCAGTTTCTGATTGGTGCACAATTGACAGTTGACATACTTCGATTACCAGGTAATCGGTGGGCGTGATGCGAATAGTCCGGTTCTTATTGCAGGCGTTCCTTCCCTTCTCCCCTCTCCTTTTTCGCGCATTCCCCTTCCCATCCTGTTTACGCCTGTCACGCAGGCTATGCTTTTAAGGATGTCCTCAGACAGAGGTGTGTGGCCCCCATCAATTAGTTTGGCCACAGGAGGTGGGCATTTGTACCTAGCATTAGATACAGATGGCTTTAATGCAAAAAAACTGAGAGACAGATAAATGAATTCAATCTAACTTTTAATGTTTAGATTTTACTACCACTGGCGAATCATGGGCAGAGGCAGCATCAGTTGCGGCGGACAGAACAGCCTGGAGACAGAGAGCTTGCAGCCCAACTCTCCATTAGGAGATCGGACAATATATATATATATATATATATATATATATATATATATATATATATATATATATATATATATATACCACTGGCGAAACAGATCATATTTAAATCTAACACTGGTAAACAAACAGTTTCATACTTCATAGTGAAAATTTGTCTTATGTCTCAAGGTTCCGATTTATATATCATTTTTGTTTAATTTGGACTATCACACACTAATTGTTAGATAGTGTTTCACGGGCTAAGTAAAACCACTCCTATATTTATTCCTATATTTGCACTCCTATATTTGCACCTATTACGCCGAACGATGTCCTAATTGGTCGTCACAGCTGTTCTCCTCAGTCCGAGCAAGAGGCCAGAGTTAATCCAAGGCATTTACTAAGGAGTGTCCAAAACAGAGTTGTCGAATTTTGGACTTGCTGGTTGAAGTACTTTGCTCCATCGTTGCTGCGGCGCAACAAGTGGTTTCGTAAAAGAGAGAGCGTCAAAATCGGCGATTTGGTCCTCGAGCTCAATCCACAGCGGAAGAGATTACAGTGGGAGATGGCGAAGATTGTAGACACCTACCCACGCGAAGATGGATTAGTCAGGAAGGTGCGCATCAGGACCCAGAATGACGAGAATAATCGCCCCAAACACAAGTTATGCGTTATTGCTACAAAGCAAGAGTTTTGTGAAGAAGAACAATAATAGGAACATTTATTACTCTAGAACACTGAACTGATAAAATATAGCTGAGTTTAATTTCGTGCTTATGTGATCGTTGCACAATTACGTCCCCAATTTCCGCACTGGGGCCGAGTGTTTTGCACTCCGTTGACAGCTGTAATTAATTTTGAGCCACGGTATTTGTTTATTGTTTTTATTAGCGATAAAACCGGACACACAAGATTATTATCCTTTCATAGAATTTAGCCAATCAGTTTTCAGCTCTCTAGTGGGACTAGCGTGATTAGGGAAATTGAAGGATCAGTGAGAAAGAATCCTGCTATTGAAAACAGTGTTTTATACCTTTTCTTCAAATAAGATGGGGAAAATAGCCGTGTCACAAACGGGATAACGTCTTACAGAATTGTAAGTATGTTCACATTTGTTGAAGAAAGTTTGCTGATTTCATTTTCGGTTAAATTGGATTTATCAAGCTTTTATAGTCGATTCACAAGTAAGCAATGCAATGTATGCCTTTATTTTCAGTTGACTACACATTTACACATTTAGCTAGCTGTCGTGAGCTTGGAAATTGTGACATAAAAGAGTTCAAAAATAACTGGTAGATCCCGTTGACATTATTTTCCTGGTGTGTCTTCAACCCGAGTAGTACCCAAACCCGTGGTGCGAAACACTACTACTATTGCTACTGCTGCTGCTGCTACTGCTACAGCTTATGCTAATGCTAATGCTAATGCTAATGCTAATGCTAATGCTAATGCTAATGCTAATGCTAACGCTAATGCTAATGCTAATGCTAATGCTAATGCTAGCTACTGCTGCTGCTGCTGCTGCTACTGCTACTGCTACTGCTACTGCTGCTGCTACTGCTACTGCTACTGCTCCTGCTAATGCTAATGCTACTGCTGCTGCTAGCTACTGCTGCTGCTACTACTGCTACTGCTATACTACTCATGCTGATCTCTGCGCCTGGCACAATTTCTGAGAGTCCTACTATTTTTTTTCAAAGAATTCTTGATGACTTCGTGTTAAACAGATTCCATTTTGTCAAACCGGATGTTAAAGAGCTTACGCCTGCGCAGTTTAACCGATCACAGGAATTCCTGTTATCCGGTGTCACAGTGATATTCTCTATTTTCGAATTACCCATAATACACTTTGTTTGCCCCCAGAGGACTGCATATTCCCAGGAGCATTTCAAAACAATAGTTTATGCAAAATTTGGGGGCAAACAAAGTGCATTATGGACAATTCGAAAATAGAGAATGTGTTCCCCGCAACACATATCACTGTGACACCGGATAACAGGAATTCTTGTGATCGGTTAAACTGCGCAGGCGTAAGCTCTTTAGCATCCGGTAGGAAAACACCAGCCTCCTCCTCAGGTGTTTCGCGTGACGAGGGCGACGGCGCGAGCGACTGGTCATGAGCGTGTAGCGCGAGGGACCACGGTAAGGAGAAAGATACGGAGGCGAACGCCTGCCAGAAAACCTGTCGATTTCTTGGCAAATTTGTCACTTTCTTGTCACTGGCCTTTTTGACGAATTTATTCGCTTTCAGAGTGGTTTATTTCAGTGATACTGTGATGTTGACGATGTAACCGTAATAATAATAGAAATTTGTTGTTATGTAACCGAAAGAAGGATTCATAATTTGGTCTTATGGCTTGCAAGGAGGTCGGAGAGACATACGAAGATTATTTTGAACTTCAAGAGCTCGAGGAATCGTTTGATGAGTTAACTACAACAGGTAAGTCTATTTTTGATGTTACAAATTATTTTTCGTTTAGTAAACTACGGAATACAGGGCCACTTTCTACCGTATACCAAACGAGCTAGCTTGTTTGCACTCCACTGCCGAGCCAAACGAGCCACCAAATGCGTAGACCATCAAAAGCAATACTTTAGCGAGCATAAAATTATTTCTCGTTCTTTACTCCACTGCCGAGCCAAACGAGCCAGCTCGTTGGTATACGATAAAACGTGGCCCTGCATTCTGTAGTTGCTCCGAATCGGGATTAACGCGTGGCAATTTTATTTTATTTTTCTTCATTTTAGGTACATTGACAAGCACGCAGAAAAAGGCCTTCTTTCTCCGAAATTTAATCTAAGGAAATTCATGTCTCCCGTCGTATGATTGAGTTGTGCTTATAGATTTCTAATTCAAATAACTATCACTAAGTATCCATGAAATTAAAGCCAATAATATATATATATATAGATAGCCCAAGCCTAACAGCGTCGCACTTTGAACAAGCTTAACTAAGGTGAAACTTAACTAAGGTGAAAGGTTGGAAGCACAAGAATTAAGATTGACGAACGGGCTATTTTCAATTTTAGCAATTCTCAAAAACAGTATTACGCGATCGTCTGCACAGTACATTTTTATAGACCGTACTAAAGTTCACAAAAACAACTTTAGTAGATAGAAAAGGCCGGTTCTGGCTCACAGCAGAAATACGCCCAAAAACTTACCCTCAATCAAGCATAAATACGCCAAAAAAATTACCCACCAACTCAACACATTCCCACTCTCCCAAATCAATGCACATTTTCATCAAGCACAAACTCAACACATTCCAACTTCCCCAAATCAATGCACATTATTCACGAGCAGAACTACGTTAAAAACAAATTCCCACTCTCTTCAAACAATGCACATTATTCACTAGCAGAAATACGTTAAAAGCAAATTCCCCACTAGCTCAACACATTCCTACTCTCCTCAAATCAACACCACAACTAATGTATACTTGCTATACGTCATGAAAAAGATATTTTTCATCTCAAAATGGCAAGCAAACAACATGAAGCTGAGCTAAGCGAAGAGGACATCACTTTTTCCGAAGAAAGGAGTGAAGATGAATCTCCAACAACCTCTGACGAGGAATTCATTGTCTCTGACTCTGAGATGGAAGATGAAATTGACATACTCTTTGAGTCATTTGTCAATCTTCAAGAGGAACAAAAGATTCTAACAAAGGGACTTGAAAAACAAAATGCCTGATTTGTGTTGATATTTGGTCCAGTGCTTTTGACCCTACATCTTGTATCAATGGAGCCAACTTCTGCAAACCATAGTCCAGTATATTTTTCTGTGCTTTTTTATTTCGCAGCAATTCACTTGCCCCAAATCTACCCATTTCAACTGTCTTTTTCCCGAGCCAGGGAAGAGCATGTGTTACACCCGTCAACGCTAATTCACCAATGCCCCCACCTTGTGAGGGCCGACTCAGTTTCCCGTGGGCTTCGCTTTCACAAATTTTGTCTTTTTAATTCCGCAGGAAGCGCAGTGGCAGAAAAACATCATTCTCCCATTTTTGGCAGTGAAATACCCAGACGGTTCCACGCATCCTGTCACGCGTTTTTCTTTCGCACAGTATGATTCCATTTTCATTCGAAATATTCTTTTATGAACGTTTCATTTTTCATGGGGTCTTTCAAATCAAATACAGCTAGACAATCATAGAAAGATCTCTTGTGAATCTCATTCAAGAAATATAAGCAGTAATAACCGCATCTGACTGACTCAAGATCTTGAATGGGGTGTCCTCCATTGAATATATACGGTTTCTGCAACATCCGAGCATATGCCACAAATTCAATTGGAGGGGGCAGACAGAATGAATAGAAATAAAAAATCAGATCTTTCTGCACAAATGTTGCAACCCAATGTGTCCCGTTCCCAATGGAATCATCCAGATTGATGATGTAGCAGCCTGTTCGATGTATATGATCCGTTGAATCTCTTGAAAAGATTCCTTTGAACGCTGTAATTTTCAGAAATTTAACCCAGTCCAGAAGATCAAAATTGGACAAGGGGATATTTTTCCAGGGAGGTTTCGTTCTGCTCCGCTCACTTCGTTCGCTTCGCTTCACAGAATTGCTCCTAACACTGGGATGCTGTTGAACGGACTGTTGTCGCCTAACAGTAGGCCAGCTCCTTTTCGTTGATTTTTTTCCCTTTTCTACGTCCTTGTTGCGGCCATTCCCCAATGAATGGAGGTGGTGGTAGAAATGGATAGAGGCCGCCTGGCTTTGGAGGTACAGTCAATCCAGCAGAAGCTTTCTTTGGTACTTGCAGCCCTTTCCGAAAAAAATTCGATGCCAATTCGATAGCTATAGGGATACCTATTGCCGCAAGTGTTCCCAGAAGTCCACCATTTATCTGCCGTTGAGTTGGCTTGAAATTCACGCCACGACCCATTTTTAACCCTTTCTTGACAGATTCAAGTTGGCTTTTGGTCAACTCTCGAACCTTTGCCATTTGTGGAAGAAATTGGAATGGCACAGCAATCCCTTTCCCAAATATTTTATCTATCCCTAAACTTCCCAAAGCGCTCAACGCTCCAGTTGCAAGATGTGGGGCGACTTTAGAAACGCCTTTTGTTGCTAATGGCAGTAACTTCATCAGAGAAGTTCAAAGGCTTCCTCCGCTCTTTATTCGTGTCTTTGAGATGGTTAAATCAACTCCCCGTCTGGCCTGTATTGCTTTCTGTACACGGTTTAACTGGGTTTTTGTCAGCAACAACTCATCTGGCCCCTTCAATGCGTTGCTGGCAAGTCGAAATCTGATTTGAGATGAATTTTGCACAGCTTTTGCTAGTTTCTGTTTTTGTCCATCTGATAACGTAACACCATATGGGATATAAGAAGTCATTTCGATATTTTGAAATCTCGAAATAAGTTTTCAGGCCTTGATCAGAAGTTTGTTTGACGCTGTGTACAGTTCAATTTCTTTTTCATGCAGCACCAAGGCGTTCATGATCAATGTGTACTGGGTTGGGTTGGCGCCATTCAACTCATATCGAAAAGCCAGAGATACTGTCCCATCTTTCACATCCTCTTGTTGGTTTCGAAGATCGAAATAAATCATACCGAAGATATTCCTGAAACTTTCTTGGGTTATCAATGGGCCACTCAAGGTGTCATTATAAGCTGAATTGAATGACGTCAACGCTCGGTAAAGTCTTGTTTCTTCATCTGCGGTCATTTCTAATTGTGGGTAATAAATACTGTTGTTTAACTCCAACTGTGCCCGACTGAAATATCTGTTGTTTGCTCCAATGCTGAATGTTTTGAAGGTGAAGATATCATGTGTCTGGCTATTATAAGCTGCTGCCGGAACAACCCAAATCAACACACACATGCCTCGGTCTCCGAATTCCAGTGGAAACACGAAAGTAGCTATTCACAGCTGCTGTTTGTGTGATTTCGTGGTGCTCTCGCAAATACGTCCACTTTTTCGGTTTCAGATAATCCTCCAGATATTGCTTCAAACCTTTTCCGTTGAAAATGATTTTAGGGCACCACAATCTGAGTTTAGTGAAAATGACCTTGGAATCTGGTGCAGCGCCATTCCTGAAAATTATGTTGTTGTCGTTTTCCAGTGTCAACAAAATGGCTATCTTTATGTTTGGGTGAAGATTATTTTTGAAAGCTGCGAAATAGCTGTAGAGGTTCAACGGAATGGATATTTTGTTGGTCGCACTAGCATCAGTCAATCTTTTCCGCCTGCCATAACCCTCATTATAAAGGTTTTCAGCTGGCCTGGGTTCTGCTGTTCCAGTGTTGGTATCGGGATAGAAGAATTGATCTGTTCCAACTGTCTCAGCATAACTTTTTGTGTATTTCAAGAGTGTCAACGCATTTGCCGATGCATTTTCCCTTGAGTTGTTATAAATGCTGTCCCCATTACATTGCACTTGGATTTCTTTGATAAATGTCAGGCCATTTGTTGTTGTGCAGTCTCGATCTCCACCATTTGCTCCTGCTGGTATTCCAGCTCCATCTGCTGTTTGAACAAGCTGAAAGTTAACCTCTAGATAAGCATTGTACCAATCAATCGGATTAGCTTCGGAGGAATTATCCACGTTGAAAGTATAGTGGTCTTTAATTTGCCGATTGTTATTGCCAACAACAGCATTCAAAGGTGTTTCGAGATCGTAATATGTATATTCATACCTTTTCACGAACTCTGGGTTTCTAAAGTTAGTCATTTTAGAGCCGGTCATTCTTTTTTGAGCCTAGATGAGATCATTGTAAACATCTCGAACATATTGATGCTTGTCAGCTTTTCCTTTGATTTCACTCACTTCGCGCGGCTCACTTCGTTCGCTCACCTTCGGTTTCGCTGTAAATTTATTATATTTTTTTTCACCAACTAACTGCCCAGCTTTTTCTCCAATCTTTTCAGCTGCTTTCTCAGCTGCTTTAGTAGCTAATTTTGAGGCTATTTTACCGGTTACTTTTGCTGCTAGTTTTGAGAAAACATCTGCGAATCCAGCTCCGCTGAATTCAGCTCCTCTCCAACTCACTTCACCTGTATCAGGGTCTCTTTCGCTTCTTTCATCCATTTTCAATCCACTTTCTTGATTACGACCGTCAGAGATATATCTTGTCCATTCAAATCCACTTCTCGATCTTTATCATCTGTTATCCAGAACGTTACTTCAGAAATATGCTTGGTATTCACTCTATTCCACAGGCAATTTGTTCGCGTCAACTCAAATGGTAACGCTCTTGTCTTTGTGCTTGTAGCGAAAGAATATAATACGTTAGATCGGACACCAGAGATAACAGAATTACTCAATAGACTGCAGCGAAGATAAAGGTTATCCACGCTATTTGAAATATTTGGTTCTCGCGCACCATAAGCACTAGCGGTCAATTTCACAGGATCAAATCCCAGAAGTTCGCAAAAAGTTCCACTGGCACTGAAATCAATTTGATACGTTGCGTTCATGGAAATAAAGACTTTAAATGTGGACAGATTGAAGAAGATGTTTATCCCGGGTTCCCCATCTGCAGGTTTTCCAATGACGTTCTGAATGTAGTTGTTGATATCTTCATAATCGTAAACTCCAGCAGGAAAGGCGATTCTTTGTCAAGTGTTTCCACTGTCCTTGGAAATCACCACTTGATGGTTATGGAATTCGGGGCGAATATTGTACCAACTAGCTGTCATGGACAGATGATCCAAAGCTAAATAATGGTCGGAATTCTCCTCCAACATTAATTCAGGCGTAAATTTCGTTGTGAAATTTCCTGTCATGCAAAATTCGTTGACGGGGGAGGGGATGCGTGACCCGTTTTAAATAAACCATAAAACTTTCTTATGCGAGCGCATGAGTTTAGGCTACCCGGTAGCCTCTTGTTTCTTTTGACACGACTCCCGCTGGTCGCTAAATGTATTTTAGCCTTCTCTGTTCTGAACGGAGTATTATACATGTTATATTTTGTTTTCGGAGTCATTTGATAGTGTCTTTATGCCGTTGTGTAGGGTGTTGATCATGAAGTGAATTAATTAATTATTAATTAATTATTAATTAATTAATTATTTGGAATGTATACCATTGACGTTGTTTGATCGGATCACTGTATGGTAATCAAGGTAAAAGGAGAAAGAAAAGAATCTGCAAACAAAATAAATAAATAAATAAAGTTTATTGTTTTTCATTGTTTTTCATTGTTTACAAATCCACGTTTTACAAATCCACGTTTTACAAATCCACGTTTTACAAATCCTCATTTTACAAATCCACGTTTTACAAATCCACATTTTACAAATCCACCTTTTACAAATCCACGTTTTACAAATCCACCTTTTACAAATCCAGTCCAGTCCATTCCACTCCACTCCAGTCAAGATTTTACAATATGCCCAACAATGCCGACTATGACACAAGTAAGCAAACAGTTACATGTATAACGCAACTATTGTTTCATAACACTGATAAAATGGGACAACAGGAAATTCGCATAATGATTAATGGCTACTGTACCCATTAACCATTATGCGAATTTTCTGTTAGACTGCTAGCAGTCCCTCTCTGGATAGTCGAGCGGGCGAGCAAATACGCGATCGGTGATCATCCGAGCGGCGAGCGAGCGAAGGTAATGCGAACCGAGGAAAAAGGACAGCTAACAGTCTAATTTTCTGTTGTCCCATGTTTCTGTAGTATCACGTGTTTTGTAATCGCATCCATTTTGATCAAATTCAACATGTCTCTAAGCGTTCGCTTTATTTTTTTTTTTTACATCAGTATGTTCTTTGACAATTGAGTTTAGACGATCAGAAGTTAGCGACCGAAGTTTCGTTTCCATCCGTGGATGGGCAATTGGCGTTGCAAACGGAATGCGAGCAAAGATGACTCAACAGAGATTAAACAATGTTGCAATCTTAACAAGCAATTCTGTCAAACATAAAGTCATATGGAAATTACAAATAATTGTGTGTAATATGAAGTGCTCAAGGTCCGAGTTACGTGCATTTCTGGACATAAGTGGATCTTAAATACGCACAAGACAAGAACTGACACTGGCGACTTGTTAATTGATGTGGCTAGCGAATTTGTCAGTCGAAATGAAAGCCGCAAACGTAGCATTGGAACATTTACTGACGCTGACCTCCTTCATATAGCCCACTAACTGGACTAGCATATCATGAACCCGAAATAGGTCCAATGCGAGAACTTTAAGACATTTCTTTTTTCTTGATAAGTTGTTGTATTTGGTGAAATCCACTTTAAATGGTAAAAGAACGTAAATTAAGGACTGGCTTTAATATTAAGCTTTTTTTATCTCCTGTAAGTTAATGTTTAACTTACAGGAGTTTATGTGGGCTAACATGCATTCTTTATGCACTTTTGTTAGCAAAAAATGCGTTAGATACTATTAATAGACTTAATAGACTGATATTATCAATAAGAAAACAAGAGTCGAGTTGCATATTTTTTTAATACAGTGGTTTTTAATATTGACTTGACCTTCACAGTGAAGAAATATGCGTGTTAAAATTTCATATAAAATCTGCCACGCTGTTTGCCTATTTCGAAAAATGCCTCGGAATATATTTTTTCAGTTAGGTAACATTCCTACTGTTTGATATCTCTTTTTCATAGCGATGGTTTTTAAGGCGTACGATTATGAATTCTATGTTTTTTTGGGAACATGTTGCCGCATATATTTCATTGTATCGAGCGTCAAAAAGTGAGTAGTACTGTAGCTCTTCCAGACCTCTATTTTTATTGGCCCCGTAGTACTGTAGCTTCTATTGTGTTTAGGTCTAGGGCTATTGTTTCTGTTGTTTAACCTATTGTTTCGTTAACCAGTCACTGAGCTTGTTTGGGAAGGTACAGTCTCTCCCCAAAAAGTGTAACGTAATGTAATCTTATCTCACCTAATGTAGACTGTGGTCAGATATTTGGCACGCGAGAAGCGCGCTTGGCTAATATCCTTTACGATTCGTTTTAATGTTTGCCTAGTCTGGTGTGTCAAACTGGTTGCTTCAGGACATTTGGTATTATCATGTTATAGCACTGCGTTTTAAGAAAGGGAAAAGGGAGTTTGAGGTAAGCTGACATTGCTCACTGAGAATGGTTGTATGCTGTACGTTTACAACGAAGTTTTGTTGAAATAATGTGTTTGTTAATTTCCATGTTATATCGCCAAATGTCCCCAAATATACAACTAAATTGGATTAAAAGATTCTCAAGGAGAAAAACAGAAGTAGTAGTTTGGAGAAAATGTGCGGGATTAGAAGAATGGAAGTTGATTACGGTTAAGCAATTTTGATTACATGACATGCACGAAATATTCAAAGTTTTGATTCTGGTGGAATTTTGTCGTTATTTTGTCTTTTTAATTCATATTTTTCTGCGTTCATCACTTTTGGCTATTTTTTTCTTCCTATTTTCGGATGATAAAGCAAGCTAAAGCAAGCTCCTGGCCATACCCATAATCATGAAAACACGATATTTCTGTCGGGACAGTGTCCCTTTAGTTAAAAATGTCCTCGGTTAATTTACCCCATTTGCAAGTTATAGAAGCTGACTAAATTAAACAACAATAGGTTTTAACGAACTAGTGCTTTCAATTTCCTTGTGGGTTGACAAACAAATATAGAACTTTTCAATAAGTGTGCTTGTAAAAGCGATCAGAAACAATTTCACGAACGCTTTTGTAAGATCTGAATAAAAGAATTTTATTTTATCAAGGGGACTGTTTTAAGCGACATTATTTTATTTTTAGTGAGTCATCGTACAGTGCACGGTGCCAGGATTAAATGTATTTTGCCGGTTGGCCTTTGATTTTTGTTCAATCATTTTAAGGCTCAAACCTACGCTTGTCAAATAGGCTCAAAATGTCAAACGATACAACAACACTGGCAACAACTTTATTTCAGTATTCCCATTTCTAAATACATGGTATTACCGAACCAATTACAATAAGTAAGGAAATTAAAATTACTTAAGTTACAATAAAGAAATCTAGAATAAAAAATTAATTAATTAATTAATTAAATTAAATTCATTTATTAATTGTAAAACAATCACAAGTACTATTGACTATTTTTTGTTCTTGTTTTCATTGCTTGAGTGACAAAAGCAGCAGTTAGCCTGCTAATATGTTGATCAGTATCAAAAAAAAATAAACCATGATAATCCAAATCTATTTTGTTTAATAATTTTGTCAAAAAAGGTATTTCGTAGCTCATCATATAACATACAGTGCATACAGTGAAATAAAAAAAAGTGCATTTCATCTTTAACTGAATTAAGTGTACAGTGGGAGTTTTAGGGATTGTAATTCGACCATTTTCAATTCTTAAGGTGTGATTTCCTATCCTGAATTTAGAAGTAATTTTTCTATGTTCAGGATATGGTTAATTAAATCGGAGTATTTCGTTTCACTTTTAAAGATCGAATAAAATTTAAGTTTTTTTATTTGCATTACTGTAGATTGAGCTGGTGATTTTTTAGACGTGTAAAAATATTCTGTTTTGCCTTTGACAAGAAAAAAGATGGGATGCTTAAGTTCATCGCAGTCTTCTCAATATTGAAGTTTGTACAGAAAGAATCAATCTTACTAAACAAACCTGTTTTTTTTTAGCCATATCATTAGAAATGATTAAGCAGAGTTTTGCAATACTGTCATCAGGTTGATTTCCAGGTCAAACAAACCAATGTCAAACAGTTAGGTTTCAGTGAGGTTCGGGGTTTTAGTTCATTTTTGTTTTTACTTTTTTAGGCCTGCATTGTGGTTCATTTTGGTCAGAAAGATTCGTGCTCAATTTAGTCCCTGCTTAAAGAGATAATTGTGGTACGGATAGTCCTTAGATTTTTCCTATCGATGGCTTTAATATATCTGGTATTTGAATCTATAGCTGTGAAATGGCTTATTTACGCGTCATAAGCTCTTAAAAAGAGGCAGGCCAAACACGATTCCCACTAGTCGCAAGAAGTATTTAAAAGCCTTTGAAATAGCTTTCCCAAGTAGGTTTACGAGGTATTTGTCCCTTGCTATAGATCACTGTTAGGATGTTACAAGTCGCAATTATCCATCCACTTTGCTTGATAATATTGACCCATTGATCTTTGGATAATTTCTCTAATGACAGGATCGATCCCGGAGGATTTCATGCCATAGCCATGACTATAATTATTTTCTTCTTTATGTATTCTCTACACTGTCCTGGCACATATTAGGGTTTCTTTGGCTCAGACTCGTGTTGCAAAATAAATGGCAATCGGCTGAAGATTATGTTACCGCTGTGGAAATATTAGGATAGGTAAATAGGCCGTGATAAGTGTCCACAGCCTGCGGCGTGCAAGACTTGTGAGAAAGTGTTTCTTGATCACGGATAAGTGTCTATTAAAGATCCAAGAATGAAAATGCAGCTCTAGCAACTATGTTTAGTTCATTTCTGTTCTTGGTATAACTGTTTGTTAACAGTGACACTGATTCAAACAAAAGTTAAGATGAGGGGATGAATACTGAGTAAGTTTACAAGAACTAGATTTCCACCTGAAACAGATTTTGACGATAAGATTGATGGTGATCCCAATAATGAAAACAGAGAACAAAGTTGTAAAGAATTTTACTTGAAGGGAGGAATGAAACTTTTTCACAGAATAAAAGCTAAATCATTCATTTAGTTATGTTTAATAAAAAGGATGCTGAAGATTAATTGCAGAGAGCTCTT
>JAJGOT010000762.1:0-190000 GCA_022457155.1 Cladopsammia gracilis | reverse complement strand
GGCAGTTTTCGGGGCCATGTCGCTTGTCGCTTTTACCAAGGCCTCTTAAGCCGAGATGTTTTAAAAAAGCTCGCATTTTCAATTGGCTATAAAAGGAAACGAAACCTAATCACTAGCTCTATTCCTACAAGAGACACTATTCGGCCCGAAGGTACACAATTTTTGAGTCGACGGAAAAAGCGACAAAATATTTTCATTTGCCTTTTTTGCAATAGTCTACCTTAGTGAAGTGTTTAGAGAAAACATTCCTTTTCTAAGTCTTTTTACAGAACTTATTGACACGCACAAAGTTCTTGTTTTGTCTCATACTTTACATTCACATATACACTGCACATATAAATTGGCTGTTTAAAAACATTGGAAGTAAATCAATTTTAATCCCAAATGAAAATCGTTGCAATATATTTTAGTTCTCTTTAAATATCAATAAATAAAGATAGTAAATATTTTAACCTTCAATTGGTACATCTTTCCCAAATTTCGATTGATAAGAAAATCGCCATTGTAATGCCATACAAGTCATTGCTACTAAAATACTGTGAATACAAAAAATAGAAAGATTAACTAAGTAAAAGGGCTATCTAGTCAAGATAGATTGAATATAAGTAGTTTTGCCACCCCCATCCCTCCTCACAAATTTCCCCCGTAGCAACCAAATTCGCCTCCTCATTCGCTTAATATAAGTTGAAGTTTCCCCACAGTAAAATGAAGACTATTTTGAACAAATGCGCTAGATTAACATGAAAATTATTTACATTCACACTCGCTCGTGATTCTTTTGTTGCTCATGACTTTTATCTTGGTGGCTTCTAAAAGAGCCCTTAAGTCCTCTATGACTGCAATGTCTAACTCTACGATTAGACCGACAGGTATTTTCAATCTTTCAACTTCAATAGACCATTTAGCAGCTTTACACATATAACCTATCACGTCTTTACTACATTTACCTATCAAAGGCACCCAACGTTTCCAATTCTTGTTGTTTTTTAATTATTAACCTTACGTTCTCTCGCATTAACGAGATGGCTTTAAGAGCCCTTTGATTGTTGTTTCTAATCCTGTTTAGCATAGCAGCGCAAGCCAACTCCCACACCCTTTTTGTTTATTCTAGTTTTGTATTGGTAATATCTTCTTACTATTATTACTTGGCATCCAGAAATAAAATCAAAAGGGTTACCGCTGTCTATCTTTATTGAACTCACTTTATCTCGTTTCTGTTGTTGTTTTGTCCTTTATGCTGCATTATCGAAACCCCCCTTCTATGCAGCCTTGTATGTTGCATGTTTACTGTATTAAAATCTAATAAAATTAAAATTAAATCCTAAGAATATTCTAAAAAAGTGCAATTGCAATTACACAAATGTAATATTATGTCTTGATAAGAAACTACCTCCTTCGTTGTAAGGTAGGACGATGCCTCGAGACAATCTTTATAGTACATTGGCAAAGAAATAGGTAAATTGTAATAATGAAAATGACACTGCAAAATAAACTGACCGCCTACTTTCTCCAAATAATGATCCAAAACGAATTTCCAAGGACTAATATAGTCTTCGATGTATTTTTTTTAAGACAGATAATTCGCTGAGCCCGAATCATACATTCTAAATCCAGCATCTTCACACCGCCATCTTCTATATCGTTGATTAACGCCACTTTGTTAACTTCCTTTACAAGATCATTCGAAACAAAAATTACAACTGCTTTTGACATACATTTTTGGAATAGCAAATGATTTAACTATTTGAATTTTTCCTATAATGGTAAGTCCCCTCCACTTCCATATATTTAGTGTCTTTTTTATAGATTTAAGAGTTTCCTCAAAATTTTCTCTTTTCCTAGACAACTGGTTGTAACTAACATGCACACCTAGGATTTTTAACGATTTTTGAAATTTCCTGCATTGACGTTGAGACTAGATAGTGAAGCAAAGTGCGCAAGATTGCAAAGTAGGTACTCATAAGAATAATTACCTTTCAAAAAGCATGTCATGTCATCAGCATAAATGGCAAGTTTAACCTCTTTGTTTCCGATCTTGATACCTTGAATATTTTCATCTTGCCGAATACTACATGCCAGAACTTCCAGGGCTAAAATAAATAGAAAGGGCGATAGTGGATCACCTTGTCTTACCTTCCGGTCTACCTTGAAATAATTTGAAGTGAAGCCGTTGTTCATGACACTACTAGACACGTTCGAGTAAAAGGTACGAATCCATTGAACAAAATATTGCCTAAAGTTAAAAGCGTGAAGAACTTTAAATAGGTATTTATGGTTTAAAGAATCAAAATTGTACTCTTTACGTTACTGAACTCCTTTTGTAATATTTTGTCTTTTGTAGGTATCAGAAGATATAGAGGAGGAAAACGCTTTGTTAACAGACAAAATTAAAATGCTCGAAGAAATGGCGGTAAGCGAACATTGTCACAGGCACACTTTAAACAGTCAGCTAATACAAAGAGTCTTAATATCGAAATAACTATTCGAAGAGCGAGTAATATCGAATCTGAACATGCAAGGCGTGAAGTAAAGGGATTATTAAATCCAATCTTAAGAGAATTTACTCGTCGCTACAACCGGCTAGTAGTTTTCAGTTTCACTTTTGTTCATACTTCAGGAGGAGAAGAAAGTAACATGAGAAATCGAACGATTCAACTAAGTTTTCAAATTATTTAGTCGTTATTATTGTCAACAGTACGCTTTCTATATCTTTGTTTTATTTTCCATTTTGGACTAAATTATTTGAAAACTTAGTTGAATCGTTCGATTTCTTTGTCTTTGTTTATTCTCCATTTTTTGTAAATAATTCACTTACTTTAATATAATTAAATCAATAAACCCATGAAACAATGGATATTCTGTTGTCATTCCTACGCATGCGTTAAAAGTATCTTTTAACATAAATACCCTACTGGGTCCTACCCCCTCTCACCTTATGACTTATATTATTTAACCCCTCACTTCCGGTTCCACTCATTCCAGCAATATTTACTTCCGGTTCCTTTTTATTGGTCGTAGTCTCCTCTCTTCCGTACCCATACTGGGTTCCAGCCCCCTCTCTCCCATCCCCATCACCCTCTCTCCCAAAGGATTATGGTTTCATGGTTCTGAGATTTGAATTTCTAATTAGGTGGTCTCCTCATTATCGTAATATATGCACACCTTTCGTTTCCCCGTACTGTAAGTACCCTTGCGGCCGCCATCTTGGATTTTCACACCTTTCCATTGTTCTACTGTGCTGTGATTGGCTATGCCCGATACCACAGACCAATACTACTGAAGACGTAGCATTCTTGAAAAAAGAAGTTAGCAGGAACAAAGGAGCTTTTATTTCAAAAATTGGATGATATAACGCGCACGCTGATCGGTCGCGTGGCCGCTTTACATAAGGCGGGCGGTAACATTTGCTTTGTAAAACACGTGTTTGACGTTTCGTAAGATTTGGTTGGCTTTATTGCGGACGAACCTTGTCTATGAGTGAACATCCTTCGTAAACGACCACTATCCAAAATACCATAACTTTTAAGGTCAAATCGCTATGGTCGAAACCTCTCGTAAGTGACCACCTCTCCAAGGGACTGCGACCACTTTCTTCTTCAACGCAAGTGGTTTCAATTTTCGGTTGTTTTAACCTCTAGTAAGGACCACTTGCCCGTATTTTGCCGAAACTGCATGCAGACGCAAAGTAGATACTGCGATGTACAAACGAAAACCATCTTGTTCCTTATATGAGAACTCTAATGAGACACATAATTTGACACTGATAGCTGCTTTGACAATAAGTCAAGACCCCCTGTGGTTTGATCTCTCGTAAGGGACCTCATTGGCTTTCCATTTTTTAAAATGAATGCACTTAAAAGTGCTCGGTTTCGCAAGGTTCGACTGTATAAAAGACATAAAGCAAATTGCTGCTTTGTCCTCACATAACCTGATGCATACAATGAAGAAGATTGTGAAGAGTTTAACGGCACTTTTAAAAGCAAACCGCCTGCCGTTCGGGTTCATTGTTGCTTTTGGCCACTTGCTCTTCTCATTTTAGTGAATCATTAATTTACATTATACATTAGTACTTGTTTGACAACATTATAATTGTCCACAGAACCAAAAAAAAAAGAGAGGGAGCTACTTACCAAGGTAATACATTTTTCTCACGATTCTTTTCGTATTTTCATGCATCGTTATCGGCAAATGTTTTCTTGTGTTTTGTAGTAGATGTATATGTTTCTTCAAGCAAGAAGAAAGCTTCTCTTGTATTTCGTGTTAAACGTGTTCTTTACTGCATTTGCAGATTGGAGAAGCGAATAAAAAGAACACGAGGTAAGTTGCGGGTTTTTTTTTATTGAAGTTTATTGATAAGTACAATACAATATACAATATTAACACACAATGAACAGCGTTACAGAACTGAAATAAAAGGAACAGACAAAATACAACTGCTATATCAAGTTTGTTTGCGGCTGAAGGCTTAGGTATTCACGGACACTTGGAGGCTCTATAGATAATTTGTGTTTCAGAAAAGCTTTAAAAGCTGAGAAACTATATGGTTCGCTTTCTTTGGCTGCGGTGTAGATATAAAAACGAGCGACAATCAGGCAAAGATTAAACTTATGGAAGGATCTACTCTCAGGGAGATATCCGTAAATCTTATCGTTATTGTTCAAGGACACTGAGGGCGAGTTATTATCGTTCCACCAAGAGGTAAAAAGGTTCCAGAAGGAGTGGACATGCTGGCATTCTGCAAACAGATGCTCTACAGTCTGCTTCAATTCACACAAATGACAGGAGGCACTGTCAGCAATTTTGGCCTTGAAAAGTTTGTCGCGAGTGTACAGAATGTGATGGTTTATTTTAAACTGAAACATCGAAAGCTTTATGTTTTTTGTGAGCTTGAATGGAAGAACGTATAACGCCTCAATTGTCCGATCTGTGAAGCCAGCCTCAACAAGACGAACTTCTGATGTAGGTTTTTGGAAAGATTTCGATACATAAAACGCGCGTGCTTGCCGGCAAGTGGGAGGTGAGTTGTTAAATGACTGAACTGACTCATCCGAAACTACCAAGTCATTTTCGTTATCACGTCTAAAGACTTTCCTCCAATGCTTTGGTATTGCGTTACACAAGCCAATATAGCACAAAAAGGTTGTGTTAATTTTGTATTTTTCCTTGAATGCTGCAAACGTCAAGAACTTTCCTTCCTTGTCTAGGATGTCTGGCAAGGTCTTAACGCCAGCATCATACCATTGCTTTGCCGCCAATAGTGACTTCATGATTATTCCACAAGAACTCGTTTTCGATTTCGTTCTTTGTCCTTACTGTGTGCTTGCATATGCTTTCCTAAGCACTGAGAACGTCTCGGTAAAAAAGCGGTAGGAGAGGGAGCTCAGATAAAGTTCTTAACGAGTAATTACATTTAAACAACAACGGGCCACCTACACTGTCTAAAAGGCTAAACGGTATTGTCTTCCAAGATTGCGCTTGAGGGTCTAAAAGACGTTTCACCCACCCTGCCTTCAAAGATTTATCTATTACATCGAAATCAGGCATGCTGAGTCCGCCGTCTTTTATCCTTCCAATCATTGTCGAGTGCTTGATTTTGGGTGGTTTGTGGTTCCATATAAAGTTGGATACAGATTTGTTCACTTGATCGACAAAACCAGCGGGAACGCTGAGAACAGAGGAAATGAAAATTATTTTTGAAAGAGCTAAGCTTTTGACAATAGTTATTTTTCCAAAGAGTGTTAAATCCCTAGAGGCCAGACGTTAAGACACTTTTCCAGGGCGACAAATTTTTTTTCAAAGTTATCCTTTGTTGAAGCTTCCGAATCACATGAGAAAGAAACGACTAGACAAACACACTTCTTGGGCCAGTTTATGTTGAAAAGGTTTGTCGCTTGTGGTCTAGTTTTTCCCAACCACAATGCCTCCGTTTTTGATCTATTCTGCTCTAATCCGCAACACGCTCCAAAAGCCGCTAACTTCTCGAAAAGCTTTTCAACTGACTTTTCGTCACGCACCAAGCAAATTGCGGTTTTGCTTGGGTTGATTCTTGTCATAAAATATACATTTCAGATTATTTGAGAAGGTTTTTCGCTTCTTTTATCCTTGCGCATAATGTTGCCGTTGTTAGTCGGTGACAACCTTCTCCGCTTTGTTCAATTCAAAACAAGACTGTCAAAATACTACAAAAATCCTGGGGTATTTTGTCAGGCACGTGTCAAACGATGAAATGGCGTTTTTAGTAGCCTGTTTCAGGCTCCGAGATAGTGGGGAACGCGCGAAGTAAAATAAAAAAGGGAAAAATCACTGGGGAACTGGTTGGCGGAGCCTGTAAACATTTCTTTACCGACGCTCTTCCGCCCTCTTTTGGCAAGTTTTGCGATAATTCAATTTTCCGTCGTCAAAATGTGAAAATGCCAATTAACAGAAATAGTTCTCGGATTTCTCGCGCGAGTATTTCGCGCAAAAGCACGTGTAAGAACGCGAGGAAATTCGCAAGACTTGCAAGACGCGTACGACCGCCTTCTCCCCAGTTCCCCCGCGATTTTTCTCTGTTTTTTTTTTTACTTCGAGTAGTATAAGGTGAGGGAGCAGAATACCACCAAACAAAATAAGACTCCATCGATAGCGATGAATGCCTATTTCCCCCAATTAGTGACCATTACCTGCAGGCCTCCCTTCAGTCGGCCTGCAGGTTATGTCACTAATTGGGGAAATAGGCATTCATCGCTACCGATGGCGCCTTATTTTGTTTGGTGAGTATTCTGCTCCCTCACCTTATACTACTGGGGTCTTTTGTTTTACCCTACGAGGCTTATTTAAACCCTAGAACCATCTTAAAACATTAATAACCAGTTTTAACCGCCCGAAAGCGGTTTCAACTACCCCAGCCCTGTTATTTGGTGCAACCCCCTATTACCGGTTTTAACCCACTAGAAAGTACACTAAAGTGCTCGGGCTTTACCAATTGAACAGAGTACCCTCCTTTGCATAAACTGACCTTGCTGGTCTACGTTTATAACCTCTATATATATATATGGCGCGGACACTGAACGTGTTTAAAGACATCAGTCAGCGGGAGTTGAATGACTGGCTTAACGTGCAAGAAAGAAAACCCTTTGTAAAGGCTCCTCACAATAAGGCTCTTGCAGGGTTTGATTCGTTAGACCGACAACGTCTGAGGGACTTTCAACCCCCTACTCGGATTGTTGAACTCTATGCGCCTGGTGAACGGGGCCAACAAGGCCGGCCCGGTCGAGTGCAGCGAACAGCTAAATGGAGCTTCACTCAGGGTCTCACAAAACCCCTTGTTCCCCAAATGATGAACCGCATCAAACAAGAGGTTCGTAGAAGACATAAAGCTAACATCTCTTATGGGTACAGATTACGAAATATCGAAAATGGCGAGGTTATCGTTTGGTACTCAAACTTTAACAGCCCCTGGTTTTCTAAGCTCTCAGAGACGAAACGATGGCTGCAACAACGAGAAGAGCTTCGCCTTCAAGGTGAACACATCGAACGCCCTAACACTAAATGGAGCTTCGAAGCCGCCGTTTCCGTTGAACTCAAAGTGATCTTAGACAGACAACCGCTGTTGCTCGGTCTTGGTAGGCTGCCTGACTGGCTTCGCAACAAGCACCACGTTAGAGCCCTTGACACCTTCAACGACGATCTTTGCATCTTTCGGTGCTTGGCTGTTCATAAAGGCGCCCGCTTGGATCGGTGTACTCAAAGAGCTCGAGCGTTAGCGCAAAGCTTCTTCGACGCTCAGCAGCAGGCTCGGACGGCTGGCAATCTTGTGCCCTTTAAAAAGTTTCCTTTGCTTGAACGACACTTTAAACAAGGGATTGCCGCTTTCACTGTTACAGATGACGACAACTTTGTTTTGAGTTACACACCTTCACATTATGACAAAGTTGGCACCCACCCACCCGTAATGACTGTCGGCATCTATGGCTCACACGCCTTTCTGATCACCGACATCAATAAAGTCACAAACAACTACGCTTGTGGTGAGTGTGGGGCTAGGTTCGCACGGGTCGATAATCTAGCCCGCCACGCCAAGACATGCACTCGCGGCGAAACCAAGATTTCCTGCCCCGGAAACCAGATCCTTGCTCCGGAGTCGGCTTTTGAGAAGGCCTTTTATCCAGAAGCCAATTTCGGTATCCGCGCGCTCTGTTGGCTCGAATATGAGGCTAAGCAACGGGGCATCCACATCCACCACCACAGATGCGGCCACGGTGGCGAGCGCATCATTGGTGGCTACAAGGTTGACGGCTACCACACAGAGAGCAATACCGTGTTCCAGTTCCACGGCTGTCACTGGCACGGCTGCCGCCACTGTTTCCCCGCGCCCGAACAAAGAAACGAAGCGGTCAAAAACGACAGGCAAGGAAACCCAATCACCCGGGAGCAAGCCTTCGCCAAAACAATGCAAATCAGCCACGAGATCCGCACGATGCCCGGTTATAATCTAGTTGAGCGGTGGGAGCACGAGCGCCCCGCCCCTTGGTGGCACGCTCGAGCCCCACCTAAACGAAACGAAACGTACCCACACGCCATAGTCTACGACTTCGAAGCCTATCAAGACAAGGCCAAGGCAAGCCAGCCGACTATGGATCTCTCTTACAAAAGCGAGCACGTCCCTATCTCAGTCTCTATCGCAGACACTCTAGAGCCTGAGCCTGAGTACATTTGCTCTAAAGACCCCCAAGAGCTTATCCGGCTGTTTTATCAATCTCTGGTGCGCCGCGGCAACGCAATCCGAGAGGACATAGCCAGGCGCTATATGCCGCCAGACCTCGAGGGCCTGACAGACTCCCAAAAGACCCTCATCAAACAATGGTGCGACCAGGTCCCCGTTGTCGGCTTCAATTCTGGCCGCTACGACCTGCACCTTATCCGCCGCCACTTCGTCGAATACCTCGGGCAAGAGAGCGGGGTCTTCGCTGGCGAGAAACAAAGACAAATCATGTTCATCAACACGCCCTCCTTCAAGTTCCTCGACATAATCAACTATCTCGCCCCAGGCATCACATATGACAAATGGGTGAAGACGTATGGGGCCAAACAGACCAAATCGTGGCTCCCTTACGAATGGTTCGACAGCGCCGACAAACTCGACTACAAGGGCCTCCCGCCTTACTGGTGTTGGTACTCTCAACTCCGCAACTGCTTCACACTCACTCCAGACGAGTACAAGCAATGCAAACAGGTCTTCAAAGAGCGCGGGATGAAGACCTTCGGTGACTGGCTGCAATATTACAACAACCTCGACGTTGCCCCATTTATCGAAGCGCTCGAGAAAATGAAAGCCTTCTATACAGGGCTTGGGGTCGACATTTTCAAAGACGCGGTCTCCTTGCCCGGGGTCTCGATGCAATACATCCTGCGCGGGACCTTGGGTGGCCCCAAGAAAAAGCGGCCGCCCCTCTATGCCCCAGGCCCCGAGGCCTACGCAATGCTGAAGGACGCGGTGGTCGGTGGCCCCAGTCTTGTGTTCACCCGCAAGCACGTAGCCGGCGAGACCCGCATCCGCTCGCACCGATACGACTTGGCGCGCCTCGTGAAGCGCATTCTCGGCTTCGACGCCAACTCTCTGTACCCCAGCACCATGCTGCAACAAATGCCCTGCGGTAAAGAGAGGGTCTTTCACTACGAAAACCCCGAACAGGATGCTGCTCCCTTCATCATCCGGCTTGTGACGGGCCAGTGGTTCGGGTTCGCCGAGGTCGACATCGAAGTCCCCCGCCATCTGTGGGAGCAGTACGAAGAGTTCCCTCCGCTCTTCATCAACACGTGCGTTGGTGAGGCGGATGTACCACAGCACATGAAGGAGTACCTAGCGCAAAGCAACAGAACTCCGTTGCCCGAACAAAAGAAGCTGCTCGGCGTGCTCCAGGCCAAAAGGGTACTGCTCTACGCCCCCGTGCTAGAGTGGCTCTATAATCGCGGGCTCGAAGTAACCGCGGTCTACCGCACGCTCGACTATACACCCATCAAGATCTTCGACTGGTTCGTCCGGGAGGTTGCAGACAGCCGGAGGAAAGGCGACGCTGACAAAGAGAAAGCCTTGCTCGCAGAAGTGTTCAAGCTTCTGGGCAACTCGGCCTACGGCAAGTTCATCGAGGCTGTCGAGCGCCAGATGAAAGTGGTGTACACCCGCGACGAAGACGAGGTCGACAAACACCTGCGCTCTGCCTGGTTCGAAGACATCGAAGACATCGGGGCCGCCTACAAGCTCGAGTTGCGCAAAACCAAGGTCACCATTAACCGCCCCTTTCAAGTCGGTATCGTCGTATATCAACTTGCCAAGTTGCGCATGCTGCAGTTCTACTACGAGTTCCTCGACCACTATCTCGACAGGCGCGACTTCGAGCTAATCCAGATGGACACGGACAGCATGTACTTCGCTCTTGCGCACGACACTCTAGAAGAGGCAGTTCGACCAGAGCTCGCCAAGGAGTTCGAAAGGGAGAAACATAAGTGGCTCTCTTGGGACAAGTGGAGCAACAGAGAGCCTGGCCTGTTCAAGCTTGAAAAAGAAGGTACACGAGCCATTGCTCTGTGCAGCAAGTGCTATTACGTAGAAGATGAGGCTAGCGGACAGGCCAAGATGTCCTCCAAGGGCGTCAACAAGAAGCAGAACGAGCTCCACTGGCAAAGATACGAGCGAGCCCTCGATGGGTTCAAAGACATGGCAGTCAACAGAGGCTTTCGAATGCACGAGGGCGCCATGTACACGTACGAACAGCGTAAGCTAGGTCTTTCCGCTTATTACAACAAGCGCTGGGTGTTGCCTGACGGCATTCACACAGAACCAATCGAGTTTCACAATCCAGCTGGTGGCAACTGAGTGCCTGGCGGCACAACCATCAACTCCTCGCGAACGAAGCCCCGCTTGGGCCCATCGTATAGGTAATACACCACGGGCGCATCTGGCTTGGTGACAACCCTTTCGATGTTGTAGACCTTTAAAGACCAGATCGGATCCGTCGCTCGTCGACTACCACCTTCTAGCTCGCCGGGGTAATACAAGTATCTCACATTAACCCTAGAAGGGAGCTTCTTCTCCTTTGCCCCCACTGGTCTCAAATATGGGGTCGCTGGCTTGGCTGAGGTGGCTTTCTCTTTGATTGCTTGTGAAGGCTTCTTGCCAGTCAATCTGGTTACTTCATTGTTCAAGGCAGAGATAACATCTGGCAATCTTTTAACCCAAGCAGTCGACCGGCCAGAGGGCAGATTCATTTCAACTGCGTACTGGTAACCAAACAATCGTTCAGCCAGGGTTCTGTTGAATCTTTCAACAATCCCTTGATCTCTGTGGATATCAACGCGTCCACGGCGAATGGTTGTTTTATGGGCTCCAGTCTCTTTAGTCACAGCTCCCATAAACTCTGTTCCCGGATCGACTTGCAACAGTTGTGGCCATTTCAAAGGCCCGCGCCTGTATATCCGGGCCAGCGCTTTCGAAACTTCATCAGACTCTTTTGAACTTAAGGGCTCTGCGGCTTTATATCTGCTTGCTACATCAACAACTGTCAAAGCATATTTGTAAACCGTTCTTCCGTGAGGCAGTTTGTCGTGTGGCAAAAAAAGTAGATCTGCTTGATGCACTGAATTGGGTGTGAAGACATCAAATTTGGGCCGCGGGATGTGACGTGGCGCAGGGAGATATATTTGCCAAAGGGCTTGTTTGACAAGCCATTTCTTTGCCGCCTCTTCTGAGACCTTGGCTGCTGCAGCTAGCTTTTTGACAGCGGCAAGACCTTTCCAGTATCCTTTGGGTCCGTAATAGATTTTAGAGAGTTTGGAGTCCATATACATGTGTTTTTACAGAAAGCGAAACGCTGCATAGCCAAGGGCGAGTGCGCCAGTACCGATAAACAGGGGTTCGCCTTGCTTCTGCTGAGGGCCAGGCTTATAGAAGTCAGAGAACTCTGGCTCTTTGGGGAGCGTTATTTGCTGCTCCCGATGTGTTTGATTGTAGAGCACTATAGCTTGGTCAGTGTCTTGAAAGTTCTTTTTTGCTTGATCTTTAATCCGATCATTGGTTGCAATCCAGTCGAGGAGCTTTGTGCGGTCTTTCTGGTATTTGGCGTAGGCTGCTTGATAGGCTTCTAACGCTTTATCGTGTCTGATCTTTTCATCCATAGCGGCTTTCCCACTGTCGCCAGACAAGTATTTTGCAAGATAATTGCCGCCAGTGAAAGCAGCTGCGTTTAGAATTGCTCCACCAACCATGATAGCGATTGAGGCCATCTTGTATATAATTACATCGTGGAAGGGAGGATTTTCTGGTCCTCGAGGTATTTCTTGAGCGCAAGGCTCCCAGTAGTGGCAGCTACGAACTTGACGTAATTCATCAGACTCGCGCTGGGGTCAGCTGTGAGGTTTTCTTTGATGATTTTCTTGCCAATCCAGCCAATACCGGCGACAAGACCAGTGATTGTGGCAGCATCGAGAACATATTTCACGAGCTTGTTGTCAGACATGGTGTATATTTATGCTTTTTGTTTCTTCTTCTCTTCACTCTTGAATATACGTATTATTTCGTCCAACTCAAGTTCCCTTTCTATTTGCTCTTCCCCAGACGCAGCAAGTCTCCACTTTCTCAGCTTTTCGTCGTGTTCAGCAATCATCTTTTCATCGCGTGCATCAAGTGCAGCATTAAAGACTTTGAAAAGGGTGTGGTTAGCTTTAAACAAAAGATAAGTTAAGGTAGTCCAGCCAAGAAAGTTCACAAAGTCGTGAGTCCGCATGGTATATATATAATTATATTTTTTTATTCCATTTCTCGAATTCTTTGTCTTGGTGGCCTCTGTGTTGGTGGAGGGGCCTCTGCTGCTGCTGGTGGTGGTGTCTTGTTGCGCCCAAGGGCATTCATAATGGCCTCGCGCTGGTAATAGACACCCAAAGCGGAGACAATCAAACCTCCAACACCAAGGATGAGAACAGTGTTGCTGCTAGATTCTGCCTTCGTCGGCGCCTCGTTTGAGGCAGGCTCGTCTGCCTGGCTGGCTTGTTTTTTTGCCTCTCTTGCCAGACGTTTTCGTTCAGCCAAGGCTTTTCCAGAAGCAACACGGCCAGGGTTTTTAGCCGGAGCAGTCTTTGGGGTATCAGAGGTTACGTGTGTGGATATAGGAGCGACTTTTTCTTCAGGGATCGTCTCGAGCGGTTGCGCCATCGTGTATATATTTTATTTTAAACCTGTGTGGTTCCTTCATGGTTCCTTCATGGTTCCTTCATGGTTCCTTCATGGTTCCTTCATGGTTCCTTCATGGTTCCTTCATGGTTCCTTTGTGGTCCGTCAACTTCGCCAAAGCCCTCCAGGGGGTAGCCTTCACTGTCCCTGCTACTTGGGTGAGCGGGTGGAGACTCCTTTTTGAAGTCGATGTGTTTTGTAGTGATCAAAGCAGCATTGGCCAAGGCTAAGAATCGCCCACATCGCAGTGCCAGGCCTCCAGCAAGAGATGACAATTCATGTTGAATCATGTAGTCATTTTTGAGTTCTTTCTGCAACTCCTTCACGTCGTCAATATCAACAGCCAAGCCGATGGCTTTGGTTACGAGCATTATAGCGCTGTCAATCAGAGACTCGGTCGTCTTGTTGCCGACGTAGGCTTCATATCTTTTGTAGAATTTTTCAACTTCCTTATCTGTCAGGCGCTTCACCTGCTCGTGTGTGAGCTGGGTCCCAATGGCTTCTTTTGATTTGCCTGTTGAAACAAGGACTGCCAGTTCCTCACGTTGAGCTTGAGTATCTGGACCCGTTAGGACTTCAGGCATCGCTGATGGTAAGGAGCTATCAGGGCCTGACTCCAGCATCTGTATGATTTCATTCATTGCGGCCTCGTCTCCCGGAGTTGTAGACATTGTGTATACATTTGTTTTGTAAATGCTTCGTCAAACATCCGACAAATAGTCTCCAGAAGCTGAATGTAGCCAATTAGATGCTCTTTCGACTTAGATTCGTCCATAGTAAACGCTTCCTGTATAAACAGAAGCACTTCAGGTGGCATATCATTGTCTCCAAGGGTTGTTGCCATCGTGTATATATTAATTCTCAATTATTCTATTGATGTCAGGCAAAATATTTTCAATCTCCCGTATGAGTGAAGCCATTGTGTCTGGCATTTTTACAACTTTCAAAGGATATCGGCTAAGAAGCATGAGGTGCAGATCGTCCTCGCCAGCAGCTTTGATTTTCTGGATTTGCATCTCTTCCGTCCTGCTCTGTAATTCACCAAGAAGCTGTGAAAAGACTGTGAGCTTGTGGAGACTGGTGGAGGCATTCATGACCCAGAGTATATATTAACTCCATAAGGGTGGCGTAGAGAGAAAACCATGTGACCGAACTTACCCCTTTTCAATCTTGCAATAAGCTCTTTGTACTCTTCATGTGTGAGCTCGCCGGCATAGTCGTCGAAGATGGCCTTAGTTGTTTTGCTTGATGGTGTGTAAAAAAGCACGATCGCTGCCACGTTTTCTCTAAACGGCTTGGCAATGCTGGTTAACTGCTGCGACAACACCCACACGGAAATACCGCTGTGCCTGGCACTGAAGCCTAGGTTGACAAGTTGACTCGTGCGGCCTTTCACATCCTTCGAAGCGGCGCAGTCGTCGAGAACGATGAGAGTGTTTGTCCCGTCGAAGTGGTAACTGGCTAGTTTTAGCCAAAATTCAATCTCGTGTTGCTGGCAGTCAATCACGAAAATGCGTGGCTCATTGTCTATGAACCCATCGTATGTCTTGTTGTGAACAAAGGTTGGGCACAAGAGAACGATATAATCAAACTTGCCCCTGAAGGGGCCGCGTAGCTGATTCAAGAGATATTGTGTTTTCCCAGAGTTAGTCGGCCCTATGATTAGGGCATTGAAGGGCAACTTTTGGGGGTCCATCTATATTTAATACTGAACAGCCTGCAGCTGCCTGTCCATGATGTTCATCTGCGAGTCGCTGATGGTGAATATGTGGCAGTGTACATTTCCTGATCCAGAGGGCGATCTCTCTAGCTCAAGATGTACGCCATCCTTTGTGTTGACTAGGCGTTGGCCGTTACCGTGAAGGGTTGTATCAGCCATGGACCGAAGGTCGATAAGGAGGCCGAACTTGTTGCCTGTGAGATATTTGGTCAGATTCATGTTGGGCCTGCCGCCACCATTCTTTTTGAAGAGGCGGCTGACCTCTTTCCACATGTCTGTCCCGCTGATGCCTTCGTTGAAAATCCTGTTGGGTGAGCCGTTGATGGTAACATTCACCTTGGTAATGTCTGGATTGAAGTATTTTTCAGATTCCCGTGCTCCAGCCGTGTATGACTCTATGAATAGCAGAAGGATGGCTTTCAGTGACCTGCTCTGATGGTTCACCCTGAGATTAAGCCGTGCGTCTGAACCCTTCGAGAAGGGGACCACTTCCTCTCGCATGATATGGTCGTAGGCAAACTCTTTTCCGCTAGAGAGTACACTTGTTGCCTCGTCAGCCAGCTGCTTACTTCGGATTGTCTCGTACTCAAGCTGGATATTTGTCAACTTGTAGACAAGCTTGCTTGTATCCGAACCCTTGACAACTTGAGAAGCCTGGGCGAGCGTAATTTCGAATGTCAAATCGTTGTAGAGGGCCTGCGGGTATATAACGCCGTGGTCCGTTAGAATCTGGTGATCCAGATTGATGCGGTATTTGTTCTTGTAAATAGTCTCCAGCTTGTTTTCCGCATCCACGCCCGAGGTCTTCTTATCGCCGGAACTAGAGCGAATCTTGCACAAGTCAACGCTCTGGATGCCCTCTGAAAGCATGTTTTCGCGCTTGTCGACAGAGAGGAAGAGGTCTTCAAAGATCTTGTAAATATCGTACCCGACGGTGTCCTGGACAGTGGTGGCGGCAAACTTGACAACGAACCTGTCAACTAGTGCTCTGGAGACATTTTGAACAAGAGAGTTGTTTGCATGGCCGCCGGTAAGGTCGATGTTAAATATCAAGGCAAGCGAGCCCGGCACGATAACTTCATGTTCGTTGAGCTTGGGCACTGTAACGTACAGTGTCTCGCCCGGCTGGGCTGTAGAGCGATCAAATGTGATGCGCTTTACGGTGCGCTCTGCTTTCATAGCACCAAGAGTCTTCTCTGCGTTCGTTGGGAGGAGGTTTGGTTGCACAGCCATATATATAAATTTTATATTTATATATCATCATGGCAGAAGGAGGTTATGATAAACCTGGCGAGAACGAAAACACCGGGCTTGACTGGGATATAGACCACGATGGCGATGATGACGACGAAGAAGAAGTTGACACAACAGCCCCATTTCAACCGGGCGGCACATCAACCCCATATCATGGCGGTGAACAACATGAAATGCATACACTGCCTCGTGAACAGAGCGGCTTTGATCCTGAAGACATCCCTCTGCTTACAGGCGACTTCTTAGATGCAACGGAAAAGGCATCTAGGGTCGATCAAGCCATGGACTGGCTCAAAAGGCGCTTTCCGAGATTAAATCTCAGAGAATTAGGGCCTATTGGGTTTGGCAGAAAACCAGGAAACGAAAGCAAAATAGTCTCCTTTGGAACAAGAGGCGGTGAAACTCCCGTTTTCAAGCAGGATGGTTCAGGGCTTCTTAAATCATTTACAGACAAGTTCAAAACAACTCTTGGCCCAAGTGCTGAAGAGATCGTATCTGAAGACAATACGGCTATAAGAGAAGAAAGACAAAGGTTGAAGGAGGCAGAGAAACAACTAAAGGAGGCGGAAAGGATTTCTGTAGCACGTCAACAGGCAGCAAGTGAGGTTCAAAACCTCAGGGGAAGAATCGAAGAAACTCAAGCGAGGATTGACGCCCTGGATCAGGAACACGGTTCAAGCGTTGAGAGTCAAACCGAGCTAGATCGGTTAAAACAACTAAAGAAAAATCTTCAAGGCGATCTTGAAAACCAGAAAAAAGAATTAGGCGCCATTCAAAAAATACAAAAACAACGAGACCAAGAGCAGGCAAAGGTTGACAAACTAAGAACACAACTTTCTGCAAAAACAAGGGAAAGAAATGCTGTTGAAGCAAGACTGAACTCCACCAAGCCGCTGGATGAATTAAACGAACAAGAGGCCGATCTTGTACGACAAAACGAAGAAGACAAGCGCGTGATAGAGGATGAAAACACTTCTCCCTCTGACAGAGAAGCTGCAGAAGCCAGAGTTGCTGAGCGAGAAGAAGAACTGGCAAGACTAAGAACACAAGTTCAGGAAAGAGAAGAAGCCCTTCCTTTGAGAGAAAGGGTAAAAAATATCTTCAAGAAATATGGGTGGACCCTTCAAGCAATTGTTCTGGCGGCAGGTATTGTCATAAGCGCTGTGGTATTAACCACCTTGAATGGCCTGGCAAAAGCCACCAAGGCTATTGGAAATGGGCTTAAAGAGCTTGGCAAAAAAGCAGCCAACGCCCTGCCAGGCATGATCGGCTCGATCGTGAGCTTTATCTTCAAAACGGCCGGCCAGGTCTTATCCTTCTGATCCTTGCCGTTGTGGCTTTCTTGGTTGAAAGGATCACCAAGCGCAAGCGTTAACGCGCCCAGATTAAAAAACCTGCTAAAGCAAGAGCGCCCGCAGCAATGAGCGCCTTGTTTACGTGATGCGGCTCGATCTTTGTCTCTTGTGTTGGTGTTGTGGCTGGCGTGGGGGTTGGTTGTGTCGTTGGCTTGGGCGCGATGCCCTGTGCCTGTGCCGCCTGCTTGTGAATCGGGTTCGCTGGGTGGCTGTTTGGCGGATTAATCTTTGTTGGGCCACCGTCCATGGGGCGCAGAGAGGCCTTTTTTGTCTCCAGGTTGACATCATTGTTTACACCCAGCTGCATCCCTTGCGTTGCGTGCTTCAGCTTGTTATTGTACCCCACCACACTTTCTGTGTTGATCACCATGCGCGAGGGCATTAGCCAACAGCCTGGGGCTACAACAAAGTCGAGGCGCACCTTTGCTCCGTCAATGGCTAGCTGGTATCTTTGGACGCTCTTTGAAATGTCTGGCGTTCTGATAGCGTCTTCCATGAGGACAAGAAAATCAGTTTGCGCCTCCTTTGCCCGCCCACCGGCGCCCAGAATACTGCTACGGACGTTGACTTGCGCGCCTAGGATACAGTAGACGAAGGCCTCTATTGACTGGTTCATCCGCGAGAGACCTGCTTGTGTGAGGCCTTGCGATGTGTTTGGCACGAAGTGCTCGAACTGTCTGTCCGCGCCACTGTCGTTGCGAATGAACTGCACAAGGGTTCCATCACTGGCACTTCCACCTTCGTCACTGAATTTCGCATGATTGCCTGGATAGCCCATTCCGGTGGATATCATGCCGCCTCGTGAAACATAGATAAACACATTGCCGAGGCCATGATTCGCGCCGTGGTTGAAGCGGAAATCACTGCTTGGGTCAACACCGAACTCGTTACAGATCCTGTGATATGAGGCAAGATCATAGTTGTTGTTCGTTTGACTAAATGTGGGGTCGCCTGGCAAAGCACTGCTGCTCTGGATCCCCCCCATTTCAAACAATATGCGCCTTGTTGTGAAATAAACATGGAAGAGATAAAAAGATCGGAGCTGCGGGGCAAGGTTTAGATAGCTGGAGGACAATAATATCTCGCGGGAGACCCCAGAGCCCGTTGTTGCACACCATAAGGCGAAGTTCAGCTGCTGTGGCCAGTAACTCATATTTGGTTTAGAAAGCCACCTTCTTGACTCTTTTCCTGTTGTGTGTTTGATTTGAGCCTGAGTGAAAAGCTGCCTGAATTTTGTTGCAAAAGATTCTGTTGGCGTCACATAGATCTTTTGCTCTTTGTTTAAGATATCGCCGATGCTTGCCACATTTTCAGAGAATGCAACTGCCGGGATCGCTTTTGTAGGGCTGTTGTTAATGGACAAAGGAACAGGAAAACCGCCGTCTTGTTGCACACCCAGAGCCTCTTTCATGGCTTAAGACCAATCCTTGCGGGGTATGTCTGAAGGCATAGCCCAGGAGCCTGGGCCCTTTATGAAAAGCACCGTTGCGGTGGCTTTGTGGTTGTCGTCGAAAGAAACTTCTGTTGTAAATCTTGACATATCAGCATGCGGAAAACGCCTTTTGAAGTCTGAGATTGCCTTCGCTTTGGCGGCTGTAGCAAGTTTTGTGGCCTCCGGAGAACTCAGCCAAGCCAGTTGCGGGTTTACTGCGGGTGGTTTTTTACTGATATACCTTTGTTCTGGATAGAGGGGGTTTTGGGGGCGAGGAAAGAACGGGGGCGAGGGCCCGTAATCGTGCCCGCCAATATCTAGACCAAGGTTTGAACAAGGATTAAATCCGCCAGGGCGCCTGCCAAACATGATTGTATATAAATATATTTATATACACAATGGTTGTGTTAACAATCGTCGCGCCTTCGAACCCTCACACCATCTACTTCGATAACCCGCTTCAGAAACCTAGCTATATCAGGCTCGTTTCTTGTTCGATTTGCAATTCGTGGCATAATTTGAAACAAAGAGGAGAAATATCTGTCAAAGTATCAGGCTCGAAGGCCCAACCAACTATAATCAACATTGAGCCTAGTTTTTACACTCCTAGTAGTTTAGCAAAAACGATAGTTGACAAATACAAAGAACGGGTTATAGACCTTAAAGCGGAATCGTATTCTCCTCTTGGTGCTATGGCGATTTTGAACCCAGGAGGTGAATATGCAATAGGTCTTTCCAATAATATCAGATTATTATTTGGCAAGGGTCTACAAACGCCTCCACATATAACCAGTAAAATTCGACTCACCAAGCACTTACTTTATCCACTGCGATCTGGTTGATAAAGAACAGAACCTGTTCAATGGCAAGCCTTCGACAGTCTTGGCTAAATTTGATCTTCGTGGAAAGCCATATGAGAAAGTTTTCTATGAATCAACACAGCAGAACATCTTGCGTGACGTCTCTTCTGGCGATTATGTAAACAGCATAACACTGTCTGTGAGGGATGAGAACAATGACCTTTTTGATTTCAATAACATGCCTCTTGAATTTGAAGTTGAAATAAATTAATATGTATACACAACCATGAGCTCAGCTAATGTGTTGCCATCGGCACCGGATTACAGTGAGACTCAATCGCTTTACCCAAGCTTACCGGCAAATGGCGAAGACTTTCGGCTCAATAAAATAACAGACTTACAGAAAGAGCTTGAGAAGGAAGCCGACCACTATCGTCAGGTCGCAAAAAAATACAAACGGGCCCACGCGATTCTTCACGCGGCGGCTGTGGGTCTTGGTTTGGTGGCTACAGGCATGTCTTCAGCCACTTTCGCGACTGCTTTATCTGGAGTTGGGATTGTGGCCAGCCCTGCCCTTGCTGGTGTAGCGGCGATTACAGGGGCTTCCTCCGCGGCACTCACAGTATTAAGCAAGAAATTTGAACGAAAAATCGCGAAACATGAGAAAATCTACACGCTCGCTGTTGCCAAACGGAACTCTGTCTATGAGATGATTTCAAAGGCTTTGGCTGACAATAACATCGACGATCCAGAGTTTACAATCATCATTAAAGAGGTTGAAAAATACAACAAACTGAAAGACGATATCCGCTCTGGGGAAACAAAGTCCACACAGAGTGGCCAGCCCCAAGCGCCAGATCTTGACAAGATGAGAGAAGAACTTCGCAAAGAAGTCAAAGTAGAGTTTCAAAAAAAGTTAAATCATCTGGCAGACGTATCCAAGTCGTATTTGAAAGAGTAAACTCTGGATTTAATCTACAAATCTCGAAAGGAAAACAATATATATAGGAACAATGCCTATTCTAAGGGAATTAATCACATTGCTTCAAGCTGCAAACAAACGCTATGCCAATCTTGAACAGAAGTATGTTACACTGAAAATAAACCACTACGAGCTTTACCAGAAATATATGGCCCTGCGCCACAGCCTCCTTTGCCAGGATTGTAAAATGCGGTGCGCGAAAGAAGAACAGGGTGGGTGTACCGAAGTTTGTAATCTTTGTAGTGCAAAATTATGTTCGTATTGAACATTTATTGTTTGTATTATAAACATGGAAAGACTTAAAGCAAGCCGTTTCAATAAACAGCTATCTATTGTCAGACAAATGGATGCAAAGAATACATATAAGACACAATTAGATGCCTTAGATGTTAAACACAAACACATCTGGCTGCGGGGCCTCTATGAAAATGACTATATAGACGAGTTATGCCGCTCAAAACTTAAAGAAAAGTTACAAATTATCTTTTCATATTTTTCTTTGTCAGCAAGACAAGACTTAATAAATCAGTACCACAAAATCAAGTTTGTTTCACTTCAAAGCATAATGAACGAAAACATAAAGTCGTGCCAAAGCTGTGGCGGGTCTTTTTCATTCCTGGTTGATTCAGCAGAACTTATCTGTGAACTATGCAATCGAGTTGAAAGAATAGAAGGCGCCGCCTTTGCTAGAGCAGACATTTACAAAAATAAAAATATAACAATTAAAAGCAAGGCAAAAATAGACTATAACTTTAACTATAGACTTGATCAGTTATTCGGAAAATCCTCTATGAGATTGACTCAGGAAGAGCTTGAACAAACAAAATATATTCACTCAAAAATAAAACCACATCTACCAAAAAAGGTTTATATAAATTTCAAAATTTATAAAATCTTAAAACTGATCCTGCAAGAAGGGCTAAGAAAATGGGAAATTTTATCTTACATAAATCTTCCGAGGGCATCTACATGTCGAAAGAATGAACGGTGCTGGCAGGCGGCCCTGCGCTCAGCTAGAATTGCGTAAACTGCCCCTGAAGAAAGGCCTCGACGTCGCCTTCATTTTCGCCAACTTCTTCCGCGGAAGTTATTTTGTCCTCTGTATGGATAAGTGAATTAATTTTTTTTTTAAGTTCAGATAACTTCTTGTGAAAATTTTCGGCCCTTTCTTGAATGCCTTCTAAGAATCTCTCGTGCTGGGTGATTGGAAGTTCTGTTTCATCAAGGAGCTTCCAAGTAAAGAAGGCAACAGCTCTTGGACCCTCGGTACTGGTGGTTAGCTCGCTCTTGAATTTCTGTCGTCTAAAGAACTCCTCTCGCTCAATTTCCTCACTAAAAGTTCTTCTAACAGGTCCGTAAGAACACCAGAGCTCTTTCTCCTCGATGCTTGCCATTATTTTCTCAAACTGTGGCTGCGCAAGTTCAGCGACATCAACTAGCTCAGTTTGGTTTTTAGTCAAAGGTTGTTTAGAGAAGAGGTAAACAATGCCCCAGGCAAGTGTTTTATTTGCCTTTGTTGAGTGAACAACGCCTCCGTTTAGCTTCGCGTTATGAAA
Organism: Cladopsammia gracilis; assembly: GCA_022457155.1. NCBI lineage: Eukaryota > Metazoa > Cnidaria > Anthozoa > Scleractinia > Dendrophylliidae > Cladopsammia > Cladopsammia gracilis. The sequence continues at coordinate 167,697 of JAJGOT010000762.1, read as the reverse complement.
CATGCTTGATGTCATCTGTTTCAAAGGGCACAGCCTGAAATAGGAGTCAATGAAAAGGCCCTTTTTTACTTGGCTTCCGCTGAAAGCGAGGCCTGTCTGAAGTTGTGTCACATAATAGCGCGGAATCGCTCTAACAGCTATCTTTCGTTTAAAAGGGCATTTAAACTCTAAGAGAATAAAGTTTCCGTCTTTGTCTTCGAAGTAGCCATCAGGGCTACATATAAGCTTTCCGTAAAGGGGGTGATCATTTGCCAGATTAAGCGAGACACTGTGTGCAAAGACGGTTGTGTTATGTTTTTGTTCAAAACATTTTCGCGCGATTGGCTCGAAAAGGTTGCCCCAGGTACATGCCGTCATGTTGCTCATGGCGGGTGCCTGCACTTTCTTTAAAAGTAAGCTCTTTTTATTTTCAAAGGGTGAAGCCCCTATCAGTGCGGCGACTTCTGAAGCACCGATGGTGCTCTTTCTGGCGCTTACCCAAGCGCGACTCCTTTGCTTCAGGCCAGTTTTCCTGGATTTAAGAAAGTTCAAGAAGTTTTGCAGTCCGGGCATCATTGATATACAAGGTGAAAGCGTTTTTTCAATTGGGGATGATGGCAGCAAGTTGTTTAGGAGTCAGTCTTTGTGCCGCTTCAAGGATATATGTTGGTACAATGTCTGGAGGTAATGGTTGCCCTTCGATTACTATAATGCATTCATACGATTCCCCTTTTCTGCTGCTACACAACAAAAGACTTCCACTTCCATGTCTTGAGTAATTAAAGGCCATTCGTTTGCTTGATTGTGTCAGAAAGCTCTTTCTTCCTCTCCCCATTGCCGCTTAGGTACCCAAGAGATGTTTTTCTCCAATTGGTAATAACACAACCCCCCAGTTGTTCAAATAACGATTTATTAGGTACTTTCTAGTGGGTTAAAACCGGTAATAGGGGGTTGCACCAAATAACAGGGCTGGGGTAGTTGAAACCGCTTTCGGGCGGTTAAAACTGGTTATTAATGTTTTAAGATGGTTCTAGGGTTTAAATAAGCCTCGTAGGGTAAAACAAAAGACCCCAGTAGTATAAGGTGAGGGAGCAGAATACTCACCAAACAAAATAAGGCGCCATCGGTAGCGATGAATGCCTATTTCCCCAATTAGTGACATAACCTGCAGGCCGACTGAAGGGAGGCCTGCAGGTAATGGTCACTAATTGGGGGAAATAGGCATTCATCGCTATCGATGGAGTCTTATTTTGTTTGGTGGTATTCTGCTCCCTCACCTTATACTACTCTTCGCGCGTTCCCCACTATCTCGGAGCCTGGAACAGGCTACGTTTTTAGAGGTTATTTGCACCGATTGAAAGCAGTGTTTGTTTTCTGGCAATCTGATACCGTTGTTGCAACGCAGGGGAAGAGAGTGAAAATTCTAATTCGAAGAAGACAGGACAAGTTATTAGGGATTGTAAAATTAGGTGTATTAAACTCTCGTCATTGCAGCGAATACTGAATAATGAGAGGTTTACAATAATGTTTGTTTACCGTTGTTTTGGTTTATAAGATTGAACAATAGAAAGCAGAGGCTAACAACTCCTAGAGACAAAGGCAAAGGATGGAAGCAGCCCGCATGAATTTACAAGTAAAAAATAACAGTAAAAACGTAGTCACCGAACTCAAGCTGTTAGAGAGAGAACCTTTTTCTCAAGAAAATTCGTAAGCATCAGATTTTAACATATAAGGTCTAGGTAAACCGTTTTAATCTGCTATATGCACAGAATGATAATTGAAATATTCGGCTCGCCGAGTTAGAAATCAGTTTAGACGGCTGGTTTGTTAAACCCCGTCTGAACTTTGTTTAAAAACTCGACTGTGAGAGTCCTGCATTCATGGCACTCTGAGAAGGATGAACTTCTTCCCAAGATGAAGTGCGACCCTGGGTATACTGCAACTTAAATTCGATGATGATGGGGCTAACCTTTTTTTCCTTTTTTAAGAGCCAAATGAAGAACCCTCAACGCGCCGAGCTCAAACTGGCTGAGTAGCAAACCAAGTATAGTGCAATGGAAAAACAGAATTTCGAGCTTAGTGAGAAAGTATTCTATTAATAACATTTATTCGTCTGATGTTAAAGTGATTGCCTATGTTATCTGCAATTGAATTAATTTAATTGATTGTTGTTTTCTTAGTGTCTTTGTTGATGTATTTGTTTAAGTTGGAAAGAACAGAGAGGGAGTTTAAGAAGCTGGAACATAACATTCAACTATTACAGGTATTTGTCAATAACTTTCATTTGAATGGTCATACTTTAGGATTGTTATTCACATCTACTCATAAGTTCGAGCCACCTTTTACAGCATAATAAACAGCACTACAGGAACGTACTTCTCAATTTGCCACTCCAGAAACGTCAGGGAGTCTAAGCACCAGCTTTCGGCACTATGCTTTCTAGGATCGTTTGCCATAGGCTGATGGTTTCCAAAGGCAACCATTAACCGATAATTGCTCATATTAATTATCCAAACGATCGCAGAAATTTCAGTGCAAAAAGCAAGTGCTCAGTCTCCCTAAAGTTTCTGGAGGGGCGAATAGCTTGTATTAAGCTGTTTTATCCAGACTAAAAAAAATAGAATAGAACTAGCTTACATATTGTCGTGCAACTTAAAAAAAAAAAAAAGAACCACGGGGAAATACTGCTCAATCATTTGAATGATCACATAACTAGCTGATTTATTTGTTTACCAGGCTCAAGTGCAAGAAATGGAGGTCGTTGAGCAGGACAGAAACAGCTTCGTAGAAAAATAAAGACAATAGAGAACCAGAGAGATGATTTGTTAAGAAAAGGACGAGTAGTTGAATCCGAGAGAAACGACTTCTTACGAAACAACAAGCTTATGGAGATGCAACGAGATGACTTGGAGAACAGATGTGCTATGTTACAAAAGACAAATGCTAATTTGAACTCCAGGGTAAGAGTTTTTTCATATTCTTGTGTAGCTTTGTCTTTGGATTGTCTACAATGATGAGCTGTTTTAATGTTACAATTATGTCAATAACCAAAGAACCCCTGAAAAAGAAAAAGAAATGAACTTATATAACGTTTTTTTTTTTGCTGTCCCTGACTACAGTCAACTCTCTCTTAACGACCACTCTCTTAAGCGACCACTTTCCGTAAGCGACCACTTTCTTAATAACGGTTTTGTTACACAGTCAAATACTGTTTGTCTTGATTTCTTTCTTAAGCGACCACCTCCCTAAAGCGACCACTTTTTCCTGCATCAAGGGTGGTCGCTTAAGAAAGAAAGAGTTGACTGTATTTGTTGTATTTGTTGTTGTTGTTGTTGTTGTTGTTGTCCCCGCTCTAAGAAATCTAGCAGAAGTTTTGGCCGATTTATGTATCGCACGTCGTTTCCTTTTAAATGTTGTACGTGCACACAAACTACAGAATTCACTTGAAGAAATTGTCATGATACCAAACGAAATCGAACTTATATCGTCTGTTATTCTACGTTTAGATTGCTGCACTTGAACGTGATGTAAAAGAAGCTCAAACGAAGATGCACGACAGTCACCATGAGCGGAATTTTCTTCAAGTACAACTGGACAAGATGGAAGCGGAGAAGAACGAGCTGCAGAAGAGACTTGCTATCACCACACAAGATCGTAACTCGCTGGAGAATCAAGTGGCCGAACTAGAGGACCTCAGCAGGTAGAAATAGAGTAGAGCATCTATAAACGACATCATTGGTACACAAGTGGCCGAATTTCAAGGCTCAGTAAACGTTTATAAATAAATAAATAAATAAATCCATGAGGTGGCTCCTACTTCCACTGTTTCCGGATCGAATTGGAAATTGGAAATTTTGGTTTTTAGGTAGAGATAAACTAAATGTAATACAATGCGATACAGTGCAGTGCAGTGCAGTGTAGAACAGTGTACTGCACTACACTACACTGCACTGCAATACAATACAACACAATGCAATATAATATAATGCAATAGTTAGACTACTGTTAGACTACGCGAACACAATGCCTTAAAAACTAATAGAATGAATCCTATGTCAATTCCCTTATGAGGACAGAACTTAGAGTAGAGTTTAAAGAAAAACTGCATCATTATTAGACGAGTTTCACATTTCTTTGCTTATCGCCATTATTTTTCTAATGAATGGCACGACAAACCTCGTTTCATCAGGCAAAATTCAAAGTTCAAAATTCAAAATTCAAATTCAAATCCTAAGCAGGTGATGTAAAACGGTGTTTAAACGCCTAATTCAAAGTATTGGATATCTTTACGAACCACTCTCTCGAGCTTTTAATATAACATACAAAACAAGCCAATGGGTGTTTTCTCTCGCCATAAATTCATTAATTTGTTAATACAATGTTCACTTTTGTAGAGATCACGTCAAACTAGAAGATGGATTTCACACTCTGAGGATAAAGGTTGGTATAATGCAAGTTATACCATATGTATTACAGTTTTAGCGACTATCGAGCGTTAGTGTCACTTCAAGGCAAGCTTGACGCTAATTTTATTAATAACGATGTAACATGAAAAGCCCATTATGAACGAAATAAAAGAATCCTGGAATGTTTTGATATTTAAATTTTTTCTTCACTTTACAGTTGGCGGAGTCAACGCGAGATAAAGATGACGCCGAAATGCAGATACCAACTCTGAAGGTAAACGGCCCGTCTGTCTGTGTGTCTGTGTGTGTCTGTGTGTGTGTCTGTGTGTGTGTCTGTGTGTGTGTCTGTGTGTCTGTGTCTGTCTGTGTGTCTGTGTGTGTGTCTTTTTGGCTGTCTGTTTGTCTAATGTGTGCCATTCTAATGAAAACTGTTGAACAGTACCTTCTTGTGATACTGTTTATTGTGTTGTGTGAAAGGTGGTTCTAACTTTTGAGCCTGTGGATGAAATTCGAAAGTGTGATCATTCAAATGAAAGCTATTGAGCAGTACTTTCCTGTGGTGCTGTTTATTATGCTGTACATGGTGGTTCTAACGTTTGAGTCTGTGAATGAAATCCTAGTGTGACCATTCAAATGAAAGCTATTGAGCAGTACTTTCCTGTGGTGCTGTTAGTTAATTATGCTGTACAAGGAGGTTTTAACTTTTGAGTCTGTGGATGAAATCCTAAAGTGTGACCATTCAAATGAAAGCTATTGAGAAGTACTTTCCTGTGGTGCTGTTTATTATGCTGTACAAGGTGGCTCTAACTTTTGAGTCTGTGGATGTAATCCTAAAATATGACCATTCAAATGAAATCTACTGAGCAGTACTTTACTGTGGTGCTGTTTATTATGCTGTACAAGGTGGTTCTAACTTTTGAGTCCGTGGATGTAATCCTAAAATATGACCATTCAAGGCTACTGAGCAGTACTTTCTTGTGGTGCTGTTTATTATGCTGTACAAGGTGGCTCTAACTTTTGAGTCTGTGGATGTAATCCTAAATTGTGGCCATTCAAAGCTACTAAGCAGTACTTTCCTGTGGCCAGTGCTGTTTATTATGCTGTACAAGGTGGTTCTAACTTTTGAGTCTGTGGATGGAATCCTAAAGTGTGACCATTCAAATGAAAGCTATTGAGCAGCACTTTCCTGTGGTGCTGTTTATTATGTTGTACAAGGTGGTTCTAACTTTTGAGTCTGTGGATGAAATCCTAAAGTGTGACCATTCAAATGAAATCTACCGAACAGTACTTTCCAGTGGTACTGTTTATTATGCTGTACAAGGTGGTTCTAACTTTTGAGTCTGTAGGTAAAGTCGTCATGTGTGACCATTTAAATGATACATTGATATCTCTTGAGCAGCACTTTCCTGTGGTGTGGTTTGCTTTCATTATATTGCAAAATACAATATAGGGCATTTTTTGAGTTGCGAATTTCTGCGCTTTTGACAGTGAAGTAATTTAAAACTTCTTTTCTCGCCATTTCAGGCTAAGATCGCCTTACTCAAGAGAGCGTGCAAAGAGAAGGACGAACTTGTAGACAGACTAAGCGAAGAAATACGAGAGTTGCGCCATGCTATCGCTACGTCGGCTCTTGACGACTTGTCGAAGATCCGAACCTTCGGATACACGCCGGAGAACTTCGTGAAACTGTCGGCTCAAAGAGAGCAAGAGCGACAGATAGCTAAACGAGAGCCTGAGGTTTGTGAAAGGTTTACTGTGCTAAAATGTTGCGGGTGTTCGGTGCTGTAGATAACAGTGGGCAGAGTCATCGGACATTGTCTGACCAAATCTAGTTTTGCAACGTGCACAGATATGGTGTTCGAGTACAAAAAGGACGAACGCTTTTGTCTTGAAAGTCTTGTTAAGCGATCACATTTAAAATAAGTATTTGTACTATGGCTGTAAAAGCTTCTCTTGATTTGAGAAGTGTGAATTGTAATCGCCTTTATGATGCATTGCAAAACAGTGTACGTGGATGGTATCAAGGGTACAAAGGGTTATCATGTCTGACCAATTTAAAAAATTGTTCTATAAAAAAGAAGGTCTGGAAGAACAAGTGTCCCCTTGAGTGAAAGGGAGTTCTTTCCAGCTCTGGATATGCGTTTTAATTTTTATCGTATTGTGCATCGCATTGTGCAATGCAAAAATATTTTTGATTTCTTTCTGGAACCGTTTCAGCAGCTTGTCTCGCAAAGAACTTAACCATTGCAGTTGGTAATGTGCAATGTTTCAGTGATGTGAAATATCTTACAGTGCCGTTGTAAGATAAATCGCACAGAACATTACACATTGTAACGGCCAAAACGGTTGCGAGACAAGTTGCACATTGCAGTACAGTCTTTCAATCAATCAACTCCATTCAGGTAATAGTCGATTCTACTAGCTGTCCCTAAGTGGACCACTAATTGGGGACACTACATTCCGCTAAAGTGAACTAACTGATTTTTCTTTTTTCTTTCTTTAGGACTTAGTCGGGGAGAGGCTAAAAAGCAGACTAGATAAACAGTCGCAGCGCCGTTCACCCAGGGTCAGTTGGAATTTCACTTTTCTGGGTTGTTTGAATCTGTTTGTATGGAGAATGTTTCTGCATTTGCCTTTCAGTTCTCTACTTGAAGTTTAGATTATCGTAAGGGATAATGAAGCTATGCAGCCCATTGTCCACAATGTTGGGAAATAAATGCTGCCTAATTCAGCACGACTATGCTAATCTTGCGTTGGAATACAGTTCCAAAAATGCCATCGAGGTTTTACTTTAATAAAGTTCAGTATGCCATAAGAAAGTTTCGGAAAGTCTATGCGTCAAAAACGTTTGTTTTTGTCAACTGTGTCTTGAAAATGGCATTATCCATTTTAACAGCTTTTCTCCGACATTCTTTCTTAAAGGCCTTTGCAGCATCACCTCCAGGAACCAAAAAGGCAAAGCGCTTTGTGGCATTGTTTGATTATGACCCTTACAAGTCTCCGGCACCTGAGCACCCTGAACTGGAACTCAAACTGAAAGATGGGGACTTTCTCACGGTATACGGCGACATGGATATCAATGGTTATTTCGAGGCGGACGTGAATGGCGTTCGGGGCCTGGTTCCTAGTCTATATGTAGATGAGTTGGAGGACGATAACGAGTCCGATGTTGGGCTCGAAGAGCTTCTAGCGAGATCGCGCAGAGACCCAATAAAAGACGTTTCTTCTTACAAAGGCAATGAACTTCTGGTAAGAGAAATGTCGTGGATGTTCTGTGATCCAAATTATGCATGCTTGCCAAAATATGGTTGCCATAGAAACGACACATGTAATGGACAAAAATCTGTCACATCAAAAGGTTCCCGATACATTTCAAAACAAGTCACGAAGTTTGGGGGTATTGGTTAGGCTCGTTTTAAACGTCGAATTTCACATGTGCCGAATCTAATGCCAATGAGAAAAAAACTATTGTCCTCGCTCATTACCATTAAGTTCGGCACATGTGAAATTCGACGTTTAAAACGGACCTTAAATGCTTCTAAAGTTGTAAACGTTCAAATTCAGCGCGGGCACTTTATCTCCGCCCCCCCCCCCCCCCCCCCCCACCCCTCCGCCGATATGAATGAATGGAAAACTGCTGTCCTTTCGAACACAATGGGAAGTAAATACTTGCTCGAGTTTGTGTAACTGTTGAACAGTAACAAAGAGATTTAAAAAATAAATAACAAATACTTTATTGAAATGATAAGTCGTTTGCACACCCATATGATTGAGAATTAAAATATGTGTTTATATTGGAATCTCGTGTCGGGTAAATGCTAAAATATTTATTGGCTTAACACGTCTAGCGGAGTGCATGTATTGATCAAAGTTCAGGGATGTAGTTGAGCTAGGAAGCATGTAGGTGAGTTCAAAGTTTTCAGGAACGGTTTGGAAAACACCTTAAAAAAAACAGGAAAATGACTTAAGGCGCTGTTACACTAGGCAATATTTCGTGCAACTTGTCTCGCAACAACTAAAAACAGTGCGTTGCGATGTTGCGAGACAAGTTGCCTGGAGGGTGTTACACTAGGCAATGTTTCTTGCAATTTGTCTCGCCCGACGGTGAAAGGAGCAATTTCTTTGGCTAAAGTCACAAAACGTTGCGACACAAGTTGCAGGAAACGTGTTACACTACGCAACGCTTGAAAAATTCGTTGCGGCGTGGCGAGAATCGTTGCGAAAAGTAGAACCGACTTCTACTTCTCGCAACGATTGCGGCAACAAAAAAATCGCGACAAATGTTTGTTGCGGGGTATGTTACACTGGGCAATTTTTCATGCAACTTGTGTCGCAACAAAATTGCGAGACAAGTTGCACGAAACATTGCCTGGTGTAACAGCGCCTTTACGTGTGGGTGCACGTCCTGGGGACTTTACAGTCGGTATGCCCTGTCGGAAAAGTTTGTTTAGTTTAGTTTCTAAGCTTTTTTAAAACGTGAAACTTGTTTATAACACCAAAGAAAAATGTTCCTTTTCGTGCTCGCAGTTACAACGGGATAACATATCCAGCGGTCATTTCACACCGTCATCAAACGCCTCTTCTGTGGGATCTGAGCCGCGTCAATGCATGGTGGCGCTACATGATTACGACCCTTTTCATTCTGGCGCTCCTGGACGGCCAGCTCATGAGCAGCTGTCACTTAGAAAAGGTGACAATCTGACTGCCTTTGGAGACATGGATGTTAATGGGTTTTATCGCGTTGACCTCAATGGTAAGATAGATGAATTGCTTGAATGGTCGCATTTTAAGGCCATTAGTACCACCTTGTGCCTAGCTTTCATTTCAGAGGCCACACGTAACGATTTCATCCACAGAATAAAGTTATAACAGCAGTAATAACCGCAGGAACTGCTTAGTAGCTTTCATTTAAATGGTCACAATTTAGGATTGCATTCACAGACTCAAAAGTTAGAACACTTGTCGCGTTCGACGTTCGGAGAACGCGTCCTAATCTTGGTGTCCTGTACTTGCCGTTCCGTTTTGATTGAGGACAAATTTGTCCTTTTTCTTTTAACAAGAAATTCTACCCGGCTTTTCCATTCAAATGGAAAGCGCCCCAGTGTTACTATTCTTTACTCTTCATGTATACAGCTATTTCAACTAACGTTGTCGGATGAAAGCTCAAAGCCAAGACCGCAAGGTAGTATGGGTAGTTGTAAATAGCCATTGCATTGAAAATTCCATACTACCTTGCGGTCTTGGCTTTGAGCATTTTCATCCGACAACGTTAATTGAAATAGCTGTATAGAATACATTTGAAGCTACAAGACCTTTCTAAACTCGTGAACAGTTGTCAGATGCGGCGTTAACACTTTTACTGCACGATTCAAACTATCAGTCAGGCAATATTGTTAAGTCTTTGGAAGTGAAACATTTAAGGTAATTCCATCGAAAAAGAAGTTGCAATGAAATTTTTCTAAATTTTTGAACAGTAAATTATCCTCACTGCATACCTAATGCAACGTCACGGTAAACTAAGTTATGGGAGGTATCCGCGACTGCCTTGGCAAAAGATATGCAGTGAGGCTGGGTGAAGTGGTCACTGCCACCGGGAGAGGAGGGTGGGGAGAAAAGTGCTTCTTTCAGGTATTCCCGTTAAACTGCGAAATTTGACATTGTGCCGTCTAATTTTATAGCAGAGGGCCGCAAAGGATCATGCATGATCCTGCTGCTTGCCCGGGATTAGCGGAATGAGGCGTATTTCCGCGACACGCTAATTATATATGCAGTTTTAAGAGCAGAACAATGTCATCACGAAAAGCCTTAACGCTGATTGGATAAGTCTTAAATACATTTTTTTAGAAAGATAGCGAATAGAGTGTTTTACATCTAGCTTTATACATTCTTGTTCTTGCACCTGTGTCTTAAGAGCGGATGTCTGTAAATATCGAGAATCCGACGACAGAGGCAAAATTTCGAATTTATTTTTATTGTACCAAAAGAACCAGTTAGTGACCCATTTTCAAAAATGGGTTTAAAAGGTTCGATTTCATTTTGCGTTTTTCAAAATTTCGATAAGTCGAAAATTAGCCTTTGAGTCCGCGGGTGCTTTCATGGACCACTGAATTTTGGCCATTTTGGACCATTTTCAACACGCTCCTGGTATCATAACATTCGGTATCCTACAATGCCTTTTACACAGTAAATTAAACATCTTTTTAGCTTTCTTTTGCAATAAAATTTAGTCGGAAATGTTAAGTTAAAACATTATTTTGGTTTTGTACAAAACACATCTTCGCCATGTAAACAATATCAAACAAGAAGGCAAATTTAAGCAAACTTGTAATTAGTAAAATGCAGTCTGGTATATGATTTTTAGGCGAAAAACAACACTACATTATAGCTGAATCTGTCTTTTATTTATTCTGAAATTAGGTTTGGTGGCCCGTAAATACAGCGCTACTGAGAGGTTTATCCATGAAGGCCACTTTTCGCTTGACTCCAATTTCGCATTCGATTAATTGAATTATGAGCGCTGGAAGTATTTCAATGACGGTGAACTTAAGAACGAAAATAACTCAAGGAACAGCGAAATTGGCCCTTAAGCAGGTCTTTAAAACTATGGAAACAGCATTTACATGTTTTAGGAATATTCATATGTTTTTTTCGAACTACAAGGATCAAAAACATTCTATACCCGAATACTAATCACAAGTTGTTCTATCGAAAGGTTAAAAAGAATAGCATTACATACTAACAAACGACCATTTCCGGAATTATAAGCTGGGGATTGTGACGTTTTTGGGTCAAAACTGTCCGAAAATAAAACTAAGTACCTTTGTCATACGCGATATGCTTATAGAACACTGACAGGAAGATATCAAGTGAATTTTCCAAGAGATAGTAAATCATAGCCTGTGTTTTAGCAAGTTTTCCAAGACATAAAGCGATAAACTTGTTGAAAAAATAAGTTGCATCCCATTTCCATCCCGGCCATGTGCAGCCCAAGACACTTATTTTTACTCTTAGAGCTGGACCAATATTTTTCGGTTTTCACTGATATAAATAATAACCCAGCTTTTTAAGGCAACATTAAACTGGGGACATAGACCCTTTAATTACGGACAGTACCTTTTGTTCACAGTGTCTTTGTGAAAGAACTTTGTCTTGGCCGTGAATGTGACAATAAATATAAGTTCAATAGTTTCATAAAATGAAAAAAAAAAAAAAGATAAAACACTATTAATAGTATTCCATCATAAAGTGGTAAAATAATTAGCTGCATGTAAAAATGTCATACAATGACACAACACATTCTGAAATAATTGGTGTTTAGTTTTCAGTTGAATGTCGAAATTAACTTCGCTATTGCTTTGGTTTTCCATTGCTGCGCATTGTTGTTACCTAAAGGACACTCGCGCCACTTTCTTAACCAATCATAAGTACTGAGAACCAAAACTAATCGTGACTTGCTCGCACGTATTTTCTCGCGCTTGACGCCGACTCCTTGGAATGTGTCGGCGGCTTCAGGTTTGATCGGAACATAGTTTATAGAATAAACTGGTTATGAAACTCAGTCAGTCCTTTGTTATATGTTTTTGTTCTCCATTTCTTTTGTTCGTTTGCCTTGACCGTGCACAAAACACAAAAGGTATTGAAATGCATATGAGCAACTGACCAATAGAAACATTTGTGCTCACACGTTAAACACGGCACTAGGCTGCCATACAATTGCACAACACAAAGTGAACGATAATCAGCTGTCTGCAAAAATATTACGCAATGACATAAAACACAAAGTAAAATATAACTAGCTGTCTGTAAAATATCATACAATGACTCAACACAAAGTGAGTAAATGATGTTTGCATGTGGATATCCCTCAATAGATCGCATCGATAATTCTCTTGCCGCTGCACATCGCTGTAGCGGCTCGCTCGACATTTCTCTCTGTTTGCTGTCCTCATTCCTAAAAGAGGGGGACATTGGTTGGCTTTGAACACCGCAACACCGCTAAAAAAAATTACCGAACACCGCATCACCGCAAGAAAAGTCGACGAAACACCGTCACCGCAATATATCTTTTTGTCAAGTTACCATGAAAAAGGCTTAGGATTGGCGACCAGCAGAGTATTAAAGATTAAGTAGAAGCTAGTAGACAGTATTGGAGTGCTTTTTGTTACAAATTTAACATAATGGTACGTGCTTTTCACAAATAAGTACGGAATAAATAATATATAGACAGGCTAAATTTAGGGTCAAACAGGAAACGGCAACACCGCAGATAATTTTGTTCTACCGAACTTCGCCGACTTTAAAGCGCAAACATCGCACAACGTAGGGTTTGAGATCACCGTAACACCGCAAACTGGGATTTTATTCACTGCAACACCGCATAAAAAAATGAGCAACACCGTAACACCGCAAATCCCCAATGTCCCCCTCCTAAAAATCAAACCCCTCTAAATTAGTAACAGAAGAATTGGGGACTTTTCAAAAACTACGGGTAGAAAACTTTGAAATTAAGGAACCATCTTTTAACAATGCATTTAAAAAAGTGTAGATAGCCCTTTGAAAAACAAAGGAACTGTTCTACTCAGGGCAATTTTCACCTTGGCGTTTGTATAGCTCATTAACGGTGTAATACTGACTGTATGCCCTGTATTAAAAATTAATGTACATGTAAAGGCTTTTAATATTAGTTGTATTAGTCAAATTTGAATGCACAAACTAAAGAGGCCTTTCTTTCGATGTACTAACAAAAAAAATTCTTTGGTGCAATTTTTTGGACCATGGCAAAATGTGCACAAGACGCGAAGAAAGTCGGCACCACAGCCAAATTGTACCGGCTCCCTCCACGAGAAATAAGCTTTTAGGTAGACTCGTAAATATGCGAGCAGACAACTTTGAAATTTAACGTAAACCTGTGATAAATCGCTCTTGTCATTACAATCCTTAGCATGCTTCTTTAACAGAGCAACCTTATATAACCAGTCTTTCATTACTGCTTAATCCCGTAATGTTTTAGTCCCTGTTTGGTTCTAATTATCACCTCGATCTCGAATCTTTCAAGCAAATGCGCTCTATATGTTTATTATCATGATTATTTTTTTATTATTGTTACTATCACGTTTATTCAAAATTAGGTTAAGCCTTATCGGTAGGCTTTCAAATGTTAATTTTATTACCCAGGATATTTAATGAGTGAAACAGCTTTCAACAGCATCAGTTTAATCTGTCCGGCGCTCTAGTTCCAAAGTTTTAGTACGGTAAGTTTGGCTTTGTCAATTTTCATTTGTATTTCGTGGAATGTTACCACGGTTATCGCTCTGTACGTCACACACAGAAAAGAAACCGACTTTCCTAGGTTAGACCGTTTCGACACGCCCTCTACACTTATGATACACAATTATACAATTTGTATGTTACGAACGCTGAAAACTGTATTTTAACAGTCAGGTGTTTCGGGAATAACCCCCTTCATCAGTGCTTGCATGTGCTCCCAGAGACAAACGCTTATTTGTATTCCGCAAACAGCTCTTACTAGGTCTTCTCTGATTTGCTGAGAAAACAACAGAACAAACAACACAACAATGGCTAACAATAGACCCTAGACCTAAAAACAATAGAGCTGCATGATATACAGGTCCAATGAAATTAGAGGTTGTAAAGAGCTGCGTGGTATCTGAATTTTGGGGCTAAATCAGATCTTTTTTATATTTGCAGTGCAGTAAAAACTGTTGTGCTATCAACCTTTTCTCAGTCCAGAATAAATAGTATGACAAATTTTATTATATCAGTTGCGTATCGAAAATTGACATTTTTTATCTCGTCGTGATTAGCCTACTCCATTGTCACGTCTGACGATTTCTTCTCTGTAAATTAATATTGTTCTCTCTGGATATTTCTGAATTCTACGTACTGTATGACTTTTTAACTTCATTGAATAAGGCAGGGTTCTAGGCGTTTATGGGGTGCTTTCAAAACGACAAATTGACTTGCACGAAAGCTGTTCATGGATGATGGTTGCAAGGATTGTACCCTCTGCTCATCATAACAATACGATTTTATCATTTTCTTTTTTTTGTTTAATTTTAGCTTTTATTATCAATTAATAGATTGTTAGCTTTATATAAATTTTAAATATTAAATATATTTTAGGTTTTAGATTAATATTAGATATTTTATACTTTTTTTAAATATTTTTTATGTGTCCCCAAATTAGTATGGGTTTACCCAGGCTATAAGGTCTTTTGACACTTAAATAGAGTTTCTATCTATCTATCTATCTATCTATCTATCTATCTATCTATCTATCTATCTATCTATCTATCTATCTATCTATCTATCTATCTATCTATCTATCTATCTATCTGTCTGTCTGTCTATCTATCTATCTATCTGTTAATGATTCTTGAATTGTTTTCGATTCGATTCGTCCATGGCTGTCAAAATCTTGTTGCCATGGAAAAATTAAGTCACGTGATCAATAAAATGTCATGAAATTATTGCCATTTATTTTAAAATTAGCGCGGTCACTTTGTGTCCCCACCCCCCCCCCCCCATGCAAAATAGGGTAATGAAAGTGATGTACTGTATTTTTCTTTTTGCGTTTGTCAAAACTCCTTCCGTTTAATTTTTTAATAAAAATTGAACTTTGTCAGTGTGAAAACATAAGCTTACAGCAATATTGCATTACGTGTTAGCATTACTTTTTCACGGGTTGGCTCTCAGGAGACTTTGATTTATGATCGAGAACAGAGAAAAACCTACCAATTTGTCAATTTTTATAAAAATTCACCGTATGATATCTGCGCAATAGACGTTTTAGTTACCGTAAAACTTCTTTATTTTCATGACGTCATCAAAATAAACAAACGAGCACTAGCGCGATTATCGTGCTCATGCCTCGCGCGCCAAAACAATGCGTGGAGCAAACAATCAATCGATTCGCATATAATTAACCGCATATAAACAGGTCTAATTAACATGAAATCACCGCTTGCAAGCGATTAAAGTAGACCCACCTACTGAGAAATAACGAAAATAGAGCTGATCTCATACTGGCTTGTCTTTCACTTGAACATTTTACATTAAGTAAAACGTCATTGTACTCATACGCGAAGCGGCACGAGGGAAGGTTCCTGCTCCGTTTTCCTTGTTATTATTATTATTTTTTTGTGTGTGTCTCGATTTTGCATGGAAATTTATGCACGCATATTTTAGTGTACACGAACTCGCACCTGCCTCCCCTAGAAAGTTGTTTTTGTTCCCTATTGTTATGAAAGGCTTCAGGAAGGTTAAACCAATCAGAATCCGTCTTGTTTGATTTTTAGGGGTACTAGAGAGAACCGGTTTGTCACTCGGAGAAGACTATCAGATTTAAAACAAATATGGCCTCTTCTGTACTCTACACTTCAATTTTACAGACGTTCATTTTCCATTACCAAAATGTAAACACGCCTTTTAATACAAGAAAAAGTCCTTAAGACGATTTGTATGCCTTTGAAGTGGCGGTTAGACAGCTGAAAGCGATGTAATCTTGCTGTGAGGTCAGCATCCATTTATCACAAAGTAGAACATGTCTTCCTTCAGAATTCATACTCGAAGCGCGAAGCGGCAGACTTTACTAAGAATTTTCAAGCATTCCTGGAAAACTACGGTAAAGAACATAACCGTGATTTTTGAATGTCCATTTACTTTGTAAGAAAAATTTCTTAGACTGGTTATTTGTGTTATCAGTGGGTTTTGAGAAATATTTAGAAAACTCGGCCACACGAGAAATTCTTCGACATGTGCTAAACAAATTTGCTTGCGTTTCCGACAGTTTCCTCGATGCGAAAATGTAACGCGTTTTGCTCCTGAGACTAAACTAACAGATATTTGAATAAAACTTTCAACTGAGAGAATTCGTTGTCCTTTTTTCTGTGTATAGGCAAATTGCGATCAAACTTGTTCGAATGTTTTCTTCGTAACGCCAATAATCATGGTAAAGGCACGCTAGTAAATATAATTAAGTTAAATAGCGCTTTCTGAAATAAAGTTTGCTTTCAAGATATTTTGATTCGCGAAAACATTATGCGAATCATCTTTAGGGATAAGAATGGTATCCTATATACACAGGAAAAGTCGTAAATTTTAGAAAACACTAGATATAATAAAGCATGCTGCTGAATTTAAATTCTATTTTGTGATGTTTATAATATCATTCGCAGACGCTAGCGCTCCGTGCTGCAATTAGGATAAATAAATCGCAAAGCCTTCCGGAAGCAGAACGTCACTGAATTCTGACAAGCGTTTAACTCTTCTATTGAAGGGAAAGACATTTTCATTCAAGGAAATATGAGTTTCATTAAAAAGTTTTGACCTTTAGAACAAATATTTTGGATTCATGATCATGAAAAAACAGCGCGCGATCGGATTACATTTCACACTAAATTAGCATGAAACGAAGTGTATTTGCGACAACACTTTAAAGAAACTGTGAAGCTGGAAAAAAACTAATACATGGCAAAAATCAAAGCAGCTATGTAAGGAACTAAAGGGGAGGGGGTTCATGATCCGTCACGCAATATTTATTTTCAAACAATCTTGCCTCCGTCGGTGAGTAGGGGGGGGGGGGGGGGGGATTCTTTCTGGAATAACCCAATGTAATAGAAATGATTCACTGTTTGGGAAGTATTAGACTAGTCTGGGTTTGATCGGGAATCAAGTCATTAAATATTCATTGCGAGTACAGAAAAATAGCCCAATTTCGATATATTAAAATTCAACTTGAAACAATAAACATCACTACGAGGCTTAGAGAAATGATAGCAGGGATTTATATGGTTTATTCCCCTAAACCTCGTAGTGATATTTTTTTTTTTTCAAGTCGAATTTTAATATATCGAAATTGGTCTATTGGTTAGTTCAATCAACATGTCTTGAGTGATGGTGCGATGTGTCTCATGCAAAATTAGTTGAGGGGGAGGGGTGCATGACCCGTTTAAAATAAACCATAAAACGTTTTTACGCAAGCGCACGAGTAAAAGAAGGAAAAAAACAGAAGGGTGTATGCCCCGAACCCGAGTCGCTTGCTTCATAACTAATACCCACATCCACTACACCAATGAGGGATAGCTGACAGGAATTGTAATTTTTTTAACATATTTATAGTGTTCACCATAACCATAAATGAGAGCTAACCGTTTTCAAATCAGTGCTTAACCCTAAACACTGCAGATCAGTGCTAAACTGGAGTTCTTTTCTCCCATTTCTGTGTGTATGTCAGTAATATAAAGAATACTACTGTTAGGTAAATAGGGCGTATTTTACTCACTTGCATGCGGTAATTTGATGTTAATTAGACCGACCCGCTTATATGCAGTTAATTATATGCGAATCGGGTGCATGGAGCCACCTTAATCGGATTTTGGTTAGGTCAATAAACACGATAGGTGAATCGAGAGCAAACAATAACGAAAAACAGCAATAAGCACATACAATTGCAGAGAAGAATGTTCTTTCTACCTTGCTTGAGAGTTAAGGCTTTCCGATTTAGCGAATTAAATCCTCGGAAGTGGAAGTAGTAGTATATAAGGAGTCAGTCAAACACCATTTTTTCTGAAGGCCCAAAATAAGCCTCCAAACGCCCGAGTTATCGGGCCCCCAGGGCTCATGCATTCACCCTGGGGGCCCGGTAACTCGGGCGTTTGGAGGCTTATTTTGGGCCTTCAGAAAAAATGGTGTTTGAGCTGACTCCTTATATACTACTCGGGGTCGGTGGCTCTCTTATATTTTTAAGCTGTTACAGACCCTAATAAACCGTTATTTGAACACAGCAAGCTAGACATAACCAATTGGAGAAATGCTTACCCTTGTATACACGATGCCTATGCTACTTTTTGCTGCTCAACTGAAGGCAAGTAATTCAAAACTCCCCTGCCCCGTCTGTCAGCGAATGGTTTGCGTGCCAACGTTTTATAATCATATGAATAAGGGTTGCCCGCCTTTTAGAAGAAACCTTCGAGTTCTTCACGAACATGAGGCGGTTTTACCACCATCGCCATCATCGGTGGTTATTCGAGATGTCCTTGCAAACTCAAACATCAGCCAGCATGAGCTGAATGCATGGCTTGATGAGCAAGAAAAAAAATCCTCTTTAACCTTGAATGATCTTGACCCTTTACACAGGATCCGTAATGCAAGCTTTGTTGCGGATTTCATCGAAGGCAAGACACCACTCGCAGCGTTTCGAACAGAGATGCTCGGTTTTTACCAATTGAAAAAACACTTTACTTTTGTATATCAATGATGACGACAACACAATTGTTCTTGAACTTTCTCAAATCGAGGAACACTGGTCTGAAACAAAAGAGCGCCGACTGGGTGAGTTATCGACAAAATACTCTTGGGGCATCCGAAATTGCAGCCTTGACCGGAGTTTCGTCGTTTGAAACACCACAGAACTTGCTCTTGAAGAAAATACAGCCATCAGACATGCATAGCAATACGGCCTGTACCTGGGGCAATCTGTTCGAGCCGCTTGCTCGAAAATGCTTTGAACAGAAGCACTCTGCTAGAGTTTTTGCCTATTCTATATCCCTTAATCTAGCAACAGATCACTCATTATATCGAAAGGTTATATGCAGTCCTGACGGCTATTATCTAGACAAAGAAAACAATGTAATTCTTTTGGAGTTCAAATGTCCTTTCAAGCGGAAAATAGCTATGACTCGAGTGCCTAGTTATTATATACCCCAGATACAAACGGGTCTTTGTTTTAGTGGATCTATGGTTAATAAAGGCCTTTTCGTTGATTCTTACTTCAGAATGTGTTCTCTAAACCAGATAGAGCCAAGTTCGAATCATAATAATCTTTTAAACGGCGGAAATATTTACCAGACAAAATGTCACACAGCGCTCGCTTGGGGTGTCTGTTATCTGTTTTCAAAACAAAAGTTAACACGCAAGCAAACTGAATTGATTGATATTGGTGCTTTTAAACAAACTCAGACATTTGAGCAAATAATGGCTTCAATAGCCGAGAAAGACCTATGGTGTTCTTACGGTGCGGTCAGAATGTCGTTCAGCAAAGAATATGAAAACGAGGAGTTTTTGCGTTACATCAGAATGAAAAAGGCTCTCCTTGCTCCAGATGAGGGGCCGAAGCCGGTTGCTTTCTTTGCATGGAAATTGTTGAATGTCACAGAGCTTCAAATTGTCAAGCACGAGGGATTTTTGAACAGTATTCAACCGAAGGTTGAACGATTTCACAAGGACTTGGTAAGTCTTCGCAAAAAAATAGCCGAACACTCTGAAGCTCCTAGACAGACAGCTAAGTTCAGCGTCGCAAGATCAGTTCGTGACGATATTTCTCAAGTTGAGACATTTCTCATGGATAAGTTGGTGGAGCAATCTGTTCAGCAAGAATTGCTGCCTGCCAATACGGCTCGTATTTTAGACACAAAGATTGCCTCGGAAGTTGTATGAAAGATAAAAGTTTCTGTTTTCTTGGCCCCTCTGGCAGAATTAGGGTCAAGATTTTAGAAATTGCGAAATTATAATTAGTGTTGTTCGGTAGATGAGGTTTCACGCTTGTGTAAACATAGACAGTTTGTTTAATTTCTTCATCAGTTAATCTCGGAGATTTACTTCTGAATAGCTGATTAAGCCGATATTTGAAATTATAATTTTTTGTTCTCATAGCTTTCACTTTCATATTTCCCCCATTGTAAAGGTCTACACGAGAAAAGGCAGCGCCGTCTAGTAGTTCAATTCGGCTGCAGTTATTGCATACAAGTTCTATGGATTCAGGCATGAGTGTAAAAGATCCCCCACAGCTTGGACACGATTTTATATTTTTGTTTGTTCTGTTTGAAATGAACACAAAACTGTTTTCTCGATACCGCTGGTTTTGTTCTTGTCTAGCGGTTAAAGAAAGAGATTCAAAGATGCTTTGGAGCTTCTCTTGTAGTTGTGCGCGTAAAAACTCGTGTCTATAGTTACTGCCATAGAAGCCTTGCAGCCGGATGAATTTGTGCTTTAGATCCAAGCGCTCTAGTTGAGACTTGTATTTATTATTTTCATCCATACATCTGACGGCAGAGATTTGTTTGTTGAAGCGTTTATAAAGTTCAGCCTCATAGAAGGCTTCAGAACCGTTGAAGCGTTTGTGAAGTTTATTAGCATTCATGTTTATAAGTAGAAATTACAAATATTCAATTAGTAAATAGCCTTGATCTTATTAAATGATAGTACAGACTAAAATACCTGCCTATTTTATTCAAAAAGTAGGAAACGCGTTTCCCAATTTTGACAAACAAATCACGTGTCTAGCTACCATGACGTTATATTTATCTTTGTAAAAGTAGGAAACGCGTTTCCCACTTTTGGCAATCAAATCACGTGTCAAACCGCCATGACGTCATAACTTAGTAAAAAGGTAGACTAATCGATTCAAAAAAGTAGGAAACGCGTTTCCTATTCTGACAATCTAATCACGTGTTGTGCTATTTTTAAACATTACATCATTGAATATACATGTTTTTCATTTGTAAGTTTAACAAATGTTCTTTCAGAAGGTTGCGTCTTCTTCACAGATTTCCCGAATGATTTTCATATTGGCCATGAAAGTACGAATGGGAACAGCACAATAACCGAGTCTTGGATATACTTCAACAAGCTGATACAATGATATTAAAAAATTAACATAACGAGTAGAAAATCCACACATCTCTCGAACATTCTTGTAAAGTTGTATCAGTTCATGTTCATTTCTCGCAGTTTCATCAACTAACCCTTGGTAAGACAGATCCAAATGCTTAATGTCCATGAACTTGGTTAATATTTCTCTTGAAGTCTTGAAAAGTTTGAAAAAACGTCTTGTAGCATCTGGCTGTTGTCCATACTTGTTTCGAATGACGTTTAAAGCTGAAGCTATAGCTTAATATTGGCTAAAACACATCACATGATAATTACATCAGCAGAAAAAATAGATTAATCTACCGCTTTCGACCGGCTGAAACCAGTTCTAACGAAAGGAGCTGGCAAGGTTTACGTCATAAAGGAAAAGGGGCTTTCCCTTTATTTTCTGAAAATAAAATACCTTGTATTGTTTTGATTTCATGCATGGCGCTCCATTGATTTCATCGGGGTCAAAGTGCGTGACGTGTTTTGTCTCTCAAGATTTGTAGATTAAAACCCGATTTTACTCTTTCAAATCTGACTTGGACACGGCGGCAAGACGATTGAGTTTTTTTTGAAATTCTTCTTTGACTTCTTTGCGAATCTCGCCTCTGAGTTTTTCAAGATCTGGCGTTTGAGTTTGTTTGTTTACTTTGGTGTTTTTTGTTTCACCAGAGCGTATCGCATTTTTCATTTCGTGATATCTTTCAAGCTCACGCAAGATGCTTGCGAACTCTGAATCGCTGATACGCTTGTCAGTTAGAGCCTTTGAAACCAGCTCAAAGACAGAGTTTCGTTTTGCAAGGGCGAGTGTGAATATTTTTTCATGTTTAATAATTTTTCTCTCGAACCGCCTGTTAAGCATAGTGAGGCTGGCCGCTGAAAAACCTGAAATGGCAGCTAAACCCCCAATAACGGGGCTGGCGACGAGCCCAACTCCGCTCATAGCTGTGGCGATTGTGGCTGAAGACAAGCCTGTAGAAATGAAACCAAAAACTTACTGCGGTTCCGTGAACAATAGTGTGTGTTCGCTTGTATTTCTTAGCAACTTGCCTGTAATGATTAGCCTCCGACTCAAGCTCCTTTTGCAAGTCAGAGATTTTTTTGAGTCTGAAGTGTTCACCGTTGGATAAGTCTGGGTAAAGCGATGGAGTTTCGCTGTATTCAGGAGCTGATGGCAACACGTTAGCCGAGCTCATCATCAGGGGGTATATATAATATATTTTTTAATTGATCTCAAGTTCAAATTCTAATGAAAGTCCATGGAAGTCAAAGAGGTTATTGTCTACGTCTTTGACAGACAGTGTTATGCTGTTTACATAATCTCCAGAGGAGGTGTCACGTAAGACATGCTGTTGTATTGGATGATAGTTAATTTTCTCGTATGGTTTACCTTTGATATCTAATCTGGCCAAAACACTTGAAGGTTTTCCGTTGAAAAGATTTTGTTGTTTGTCAATAATGTCACAGTGAACAAAGTAAGTGTCTTGTGAATAAAATTTTCTAACTAGAATACTTGAGTTAGCTTGGGAGACAATGCCGAATAGCGCTTTTAGATTATTGGACAGAGTAAATGTATATTTATTTTTTGGGTTTAAGATCCTCATAACACCAAGAGATGTACGTGTGTCTACAAGAACTTCTGTATTCTCTTTTGCGAAATTTTCGGTTATGGTTGTTGCCATGCTCTCTGGAGTATAATAACCAGATGTAATGCTGACAAAAGTTGGGTACTGTGAGTCAGTTAGTTTAACAGATATTTGTCCATTTTCTTTCAAATTATACCACGAATTGTAGAGCGAGCAAGCTAGAAGCCGGATGTAGCTCGGTTTCTGAAGCGGGTGATCGAAGTAGATGGTGTGAGGGTTCGAAGGCGCGACGATTGTCAACACAACCATTGTATATATAAATATATTTATATAATCATGTTTGGCAGACGCGGTTCAAATCTCGGTCTGAACATTGGCGGTCACGATTACGGACCCCCACCCCCGTTTTTTCCTCGTCCCCAAAATCCCCTTTATCCAGAACAAAGGTATATTAGAAAAAAACAGCCAACACCACCCACAGTAAATCCGCAACTTGCTTGGCTTAGTTCTCCGGAGGCTGAAAAGCTCTCTACAGCTGCTAAGGCTAAGGCTATCTCAGACTTCAAAAGGCGTTTCCCGCACGCTGATATGTCAAGATTTACAACAGAAGTTTCTTTCGACGAAAATCACAAAGCCACAGGAGAAGTGCTTTTCATAAAGGGCCCAGGCTCCTGGGCTATGCCCTCAGACATACCGCACAAGAATTGGACACAAGCCCTGAAAGACGCGCTTGGTTTAGAGTATATTGGCGGTTTCCCCTATCAGTTGACGTTAAACCGAAACACACAAAAACCAATCCTGGCTGTTGATTTCTCCACCTCAATCGATAAAGACATGATGATTGGCTCTGTCTTGAACGATGAAGCGCAAAAGATCTATGTCACGCCAACTGATTATTTCACAACGAAATACAGAAACATTTTCAGAGACACACAGATTTCGTTCACAACCGCGAAATATGGGAGAAAGTGGCTCGGCGGGCCGCATATGAGTTTCTGGCCACAACAACTAAACTTTGCTCTGTGGTGTGCAACAACCGGCTGCGGGATCTCGCGTGACCTTCTGTTTGATAAGAACTCTACTCTCTCCCTAACCCCACAGCTACGGTCATTTTACAGGTTTCACGTCTATTTCACAACAAGACGAATACTCTACAAGCTGGGTGGGGAACAGAGCGTGAGTGCTTTGCCAGACGACCCTACATTCAACCAGAAAGACAACAAGTTCAACATTGCCGCTTATAAGAGGGTTTGCCAAGAGTTTGGTGTCGACCCCAATTCTGACTTCCGTTTTACATACGCTCAGGTATATTAAGGACTGGGTCTGCCCCTATTTTATCAAAAAGAGTAAGGGGGTGGTCTATCTTCAAAAGGAAACGTGTCATAAGTATGAAACTTGGCAACGACATTCAACTCGTTAAGATAGTCCTTTTTGACGTTGATGTTTCCATGGCAACCAATCACGTGACCAATTGAGCTTTTACTTCCGGTTTGTTCCTTCAGTGCTCTTGCAGACAAGGAAAAATTGTGTTTTCTGAGAATTTTAAGTGGTATTATTTCTACCCTTTTAAGATACTTTCAAATGTAACTGGAAACGTGGTCCACCTACATGGCATGACTGTTTTCTGATGTTTGCGTGACAAAAAATCGTGACATTTCAATCGTTACGTGACCTGGACACGCCTTCCAGTTAGTTTTGTGTATGACTTTGCGCACTTAAAAATATCCAAACGATATTTTGTCAGTTAGAGTGGTTTAAGTTCTCCTGCACTTAGCCTAAAAAAAACATGGAAATTTGATGCCTTAATCAGTTGCGTGACTCTTTTCGTGACAACTTCATATCATAATTAACCTTTGTATCAAGTTAAAGCCTTTGGCCAAGTTTCGTATCAATATGTTCCATACTTTATGAGATAGACCACCCCGCTTAATTTTTGGATGTACCGTAACTGACCCAGGCCTTAATATACCTGAGCGGCAAAAACCACGGTCTTGGCAATGTGTACATTTGGGTTCCTGGTGAGGGCCCCTACTCTACTGATTACGACTATCCTGATCCCGATCTAGCCCTGTTTGATGACGAGCGCGTCACAGACAGAAAAGACCCAAACTATCGAGCAAACGGCATATACTTCGTTCGTAACGATCAGGGCGCTGTTAGTCAGTTCGAGCATTTTGTGCCGAATTATGCACAAGGGCTAACACAGCCAGGGCTCGCGCGTATGAATCAGTCAATCGAGGCCTTTGTGTACTGCATTCTGGGTGCACAAGCAAACACTCGCAGCAGCATTCTTGGGAATGGAGGCCGAGCATTCGAAACGCAGAGAGTATTCCTCACACTCTTAGAAGACGCCATAAGACTGAACGACATATCTAAGAGCGTACAGCATTATCAGCAGGCCATCCAAGCAACGAAAGTGTGGCTAAACTTTGTAGTTGCCCCTGGGAGCTGGCTGATGCCGTCACGCATGGTTATCAACACAGAGAGCGTGGTGGGGTACAATAACAATCTTATGCAGGCAACGCAAGGGATGAAGCTTGGTGTTAACAATGATGTCAATCTTGCCACAAAAAAAGCCTCCCTTCGCCCAATGGACGGAGGGCCGACAAAGATTAATCCACCAAACAGTCACCCATCGAACCCGATTCACAAACAGGCCACACAGGCACAGGGCATATCGCCAAAAGACCCAAAACCAGCCCCCGTACCCACACCACAACTAGCCTCCACACCAACACCAACACCAACACCAACACCAACACCAACACCAACGCAAGAGACTAAGATCGAACCGCATCACGTAAACAAGGCACTCATTGGTGTGGGTGCGCTTGCTTTAGCAGGCTTTCTTGCCTGGATGAGATAATTATCTCCTGCGCTTGGTGATCCTTTCAATCATAAAGCCCACAACGGCAAGGATCAGCAGCCAGGCGTGCTCGCCAAGGAAGGATATAACCTGGCCGGCTGTTTTGAAGATAAAGCTCACGATCGAGCCGATCAAGCCTGGCAGAATGGAGGCAACCTTATTTCCTATTTCTTTAAGCCCATTGCCAATAGCCTTGGTGCCGGCCTTTAAACCATTCATTGCAGCAATCGTCACAGCGCCTATGACTAGACCTGCAGCCAGAACAACTGCTTGAAGGGTCCAGCCATATTTCTTGAATATCTCTTTGACCCGTTCTCTCAAAGGCATGCCCCTTTCTCTCTCCTCGATTTCTGTATTAACTCTTGCCAGCTCTTCGACACGTTCTGCCTCTCGGGCTTCTGCAGCTTCTTTGTCAGAGGGAGAAGTGTTCTCATCCTCTATCACGCGTCTGTCTTCAGCGATTAGTTGTTCAAGTTCTTCTTTTTGTTGTTTTAGTGCATCAAGCGGCTTTTTTGCGTCTATTTTTGCACTAAGTTCATTTATGTTACTGTTCATGTTATTATTGTCGGTCGTGAGTTTATTGATGTCTTCTTGTAATTTTTCTGCTTGTTTTGCTGTTTTCTGAAACTGTAGCAGTTGTTTTCTTTTATTTTGATGCTCAGATTCAAGCTTTTTCTTTTCATCTTTCAGCCTTTGTATTTCTTCTTCATTCAGTGTCCAATGCTGGTTTTCAAGCTCCTGAATCTGGTCATCAACCTGTTTTATTTGATTTCTAAGGACATCCATGTCTTGCCGAACCTTGTCTCTATCTGCGATCGTTTTTTCCATTTGTTGTTTTTGATTTTGTTTTGCTTGCAGTTCTTGATGTTTTTGTTTTTGTTCTGCTTGATAGTCTTTCATCTGATCAAACATTGACTTTCCGAGATAACTTTTGATTTCTTGTGAAAGCTGCGGGTTTTCCCTTAGTTGGCGTGTTACAGCGTTTTTTATAAACACAGGATATGCCTTTTTTCCACTGCCAACCATTTTAACATACAGCCTCGGATTTTTGCCTGTTCTATCTGTTTTGTAAAATGTTTCGATAGCGTCTTTATTCGCATTTGGGTACATGTCTGTGAGATCTGCCCAAGGCGAAGCTTGTCTTGTTCGTTGAAGCCGCTGGCTTAAGTCATCACCCGCAAGCAGAGGGTCGGTGTCATCTAAGCCGCTCTGTTCGTGAGGCATTGTATGCATTTCATGCTCTTCACCGCCATGATATGGGGTGGATGTGCCGCCCGGTTGAAAGGGGGTTGTTGTGTCAACTTCTTCTTCTTCGTCGTCATCATCGTGGTCAATACCCCAGTCTTCCCAAGGATTCTCGTTCTCGCCAGGTATATCATATCCACATTCTGCCATGATGTATATAAATATAAATATAAATTTATATATATACTCTGGCTATGGCCGTGCAACCCGTGCAACCCAACCTCCTCCCAACTAATGCCGAGAAGATTCTTGGTGCTATGAAAGCAGAGCGCACCGTAAAGCGCATCACCTTTGAACGCACTTCAGCCAATCCCGGCGAGACCCTGTACGTTACGGTGCCCAAGCTCAACGAACATGAGGTTATCGTGTCGGGCTCGCTTGCCTTGCTCTTTAACATCGACCTTGCCGGCGGCCACGCAAACAACTATCTTGTACAAAATGTCTCCAGAGCACTAGTTGACAGGCTTGTTGTGAAGTTTGCCGCCACCACTGTCCAGGACACCGTTGGGTACGATATTTACAAAATCTTCGAGGACCTTTTCCTTTCTGTTGATAAGAGAGACAACATGCTCCCCGAGGGTATCCAGAGTGTAGACTTGAGCAAGATTCGCTCTAGTGCCGGCGACAAGAAGACCTCTGGCGTGGATGTGGAAAACAAACTGGAGACCATTTACAAAAACAAATACCGCATCAACCTTGACCACCAGATTATAACAGACCACGGCGTCATGTACCCACAGGCACTCTACAACGATTTGACATTCGAGATAACGCTCGCCCAGGCTTCCCAAGTTGTCAGGGGTTCAGATACAAGCAAGCTTGTCTACAAGTTGACAAATATCCAGCTTGAGTACGAGACAATCCGAAGTAAGCAGCTGGCTGACGAGGCAACAAGTGTATACTCTAGCGGAAAGGAGTTTGCCTACGACCATATCATGCGAGAGGTAGTGGTTCCCTTTTCGAAGGGTTCAGACGCTCGGCTGAATCTCAGGGTGAACCCGCAGCGCAGGTCACTGAAAGCCATCCTTCTGCTATTCATCGAACCCTACACGGCAGGAGCCAGGGACTCAGAAAAATACTTCAACCCAGACATCACCAAAGTTAATGTCACCATAAACGGCTCCCCCAACAGGATTTCCAACGAAGGCATCAACGGGACCGACATGTGGCGCGAGGTCAGTCGCCTCTTCAAAAAAAGGGCGATGGCAGGCCCAACATGAATCTAACAAAATATCTCACTGGCAACAAGTTCGGCCTCCTTATCGACCTTAGATCAATGGCTGATACAACCCTACATGGCAACGGTCAACGCCTCGTCAACACAAAGGACGGCGTACATCTTGAAATCGAAAGGGCAACCTCCGGCTCGGGAAACGTGCACTGCCACATCTACACCATCAGCGACTCACAGATGAACATCATTGATAGACAGCTGCAGGCGGTTCAGTACTAAACACATATATACACATAAAAATATATAGCGAATGGACCCACGAAAGCTGCCATTCAATGCCCTAATTATCGGCCCGACTAATTCTGGCAAAACACAATATCTTCTGAATCAGCTGCGTGGCCCCTTCAGGGGCAAGTTTGACTATATTGTTCTCTTCTGCCCAACATTTGTCCACAACAAGACCTACGACGGTTTCGTGGACCAGGAGCCACGCATTTTCGTGATAGACTGTCAGCAGCATGAGATTGAAGCATGGTTAACTTTAGCCAGTTATTTCTTCGACGGGACAAACACGCTCTTTGTGCTGGATGACTGTGCTGCTTCGAAGGATGTGAAAGGTCGCACGAGTCAACTTGTGAAACTAGGGTTCAGTGCTCGCCACAGCGGCTTGTCAGTGTGGGTGCTAACCCAACAGTTAACCAGCATTGCGAAACCCTTTAGGGAAAACGTTGCAGCGATTGTGCTTTTTTACACCCCATCAAGCAAAACAACGAAGGCCATCTTCGACGACTATGCCGGTGAGCTCTCACACGAGGAGTACAAAGAGTTGATTGCAAAATTAAAGGGGCACAAGTTTTCTCACCTAGTCTTCTCTCTGCGACATCCCTATGGGGTTGAAGTGAAAATGTGAAAACATATATATACGCTGAACCATGAACACCTCAACCAGTATCCACAAGCTCACGGTCTTTTCACAGCTTCTGGGTGAATTACAGAGTCATGCGAAGGAGATTCAAATACAGATAATCAAAACCGCTGACACGGACGATCTGCGTCTCATGCTTCTTAACCGCTATCCTTTGAAAGTCACTGTGTGCCCAGCCACCATGACGGGGCTTATACGTGAGGTTGAAAGTCTTTTACCTGACATCAAGAGAATAATTGAAAAATAAATACATAATAATATACGCAATGGCAACAAACCTCCAAGAAGACGCCGCATTTGATAATGAAATCATGCAGCTGCTAGAGGCAACCCCGGATAGCTCCTTGCCATCAGCGATTCCTGAAGTCTTAACAGGTCCAGACACTCCAGCTCAACGAGAGAAACTGGCAGTCCTTGTTTCAACCGGCAAATCAAAAGAGGCCATCGGGGCCCAGCTCACACACGAGCAGGTGAAACGCCTGACAGAAAAACAGGTTGAAAAGTACTACAAAAGGTATGAAGCCTATGTCGGTAACAAGACGACCGAGTCTCTGATTGACAGCATTATAATGTTCGCAACCAAAGGCGCCGGCATGGTTGTTAAGATTGACGATGTGGAGGCCCTGCAGAAAGAACTCAAAAATGACTACATGATTAACCAGGAACTTTCATCTCTTGCTGGAAACCTTGCACTGCGTTGTGGGCGCTTCTTGGCTTTGGCCAATGCTGTTTTGATCACTACAAAACACATCGACTTCAAAAAGGAGCCAGAAGAGTTGCCACCTGTACACCCAAGCAGAGACGGTGAAGGTTATCCACTCGAGGGTTTTGATGAAGTTGACACATGTTTTGATGAAATTTTTGACACATAATCTGACAGGAACCTGGCAGAAACCTGGCAGGAACCTGACAGAAACCTGGCAGAAACCACGAAGGTTTGAAAAAAAATATACATATATACACATGATGGCTCAACCCCTCGAGACGGTACCTGAAGAAACAGTCGCGCCAGCAACGCACGTTACCTCTGATACCCCAAAGACTGCTCCAGCCAAAAACCCTGGTCGTGTTGCTTCTGGCAAAAGGCTTGCTGAGCGCAACCGCCTGGCAAGAGAGGCAAAAAAACAAGCACAAGCTGCTAAAGCAACAAATGAGCCTGCCCCAAACTCGGCACCCCAAAACTCGACAAATGAAGAAGCTAGCAGCAACTCTGGTTTCTGGATTATAACGGTTGTCGGCGTAATTATATTCGCTTGGGGCGTCTATTACCAACGCGAGGCCATTATGAATACACTTAGACGCAAAGCCCCGACCCCAGACCCTGCGCCGGCAGTGGTGAATGAAGTTCAAACTCCCCCACCACCGAGACGAAGAATTCGCGAGATGGAGTAAAAACATATATATACTACTATGGCAAATCTCTTTCAAGGCTTCGTAAACGGGGCTGCAATCGGAGGTATTCTTTTTGTTATGCTTAAATTCAACATTGTCGCCCTAAAAACAGTTTGGCAATTAGCAACACAACAGATCAACGAGACAACGCATAATGAAGAGTCGACTGAAATTTAAAATCTTATATATACACCATGTCTGACAACAAGCTCGTGAAAGCTGTTCTTGATGCGGCCACAATAACTGGTCTTGTCGCAACTATTGGCTGGGTTGGCAAAAAGGTCGTCAAGGAAAATCTCACAGCCGACCCCAGCTCGAGTCTCATGAACTACGTGAAGTTCACTGCTGCCATGGCTGGGAGCATAGCTCTCAAGAAATACCTCGAGGATCAGAAGATCCTCCCTGCCTCAATGTAAATCATATATATATAGCAATGGCCTCAATCGCTATTATGGTTGGTGGAGCAATTTTGAATGCCGCTGCTTTCACTGGAGGCAACTATCTCGCAAAATATCTTTCCGGCGACAGTGGGAAAGCCGCTCTGGATGAGAAGATCAGACACGACAAGGCGTTAGAGGCCTATCAAGCGGCCTACGCTAAATATCAGAAAGACCGCACAAAGCTCCTCGACTGGATTGCCAGCAATGATCGGATCAAAGATCAAGCGAAACACAACTTTCAAGACACTGACCAAGCTCTAGTGCTCTACAACCAAACACATCGGGAGCAGCAAATAACACTCCCCAAAGAGCCCGAGTTCTCTGACTTCTATAAACCAGGCCCACAGCAGAAACAAGGCGAACTCTTGTTTATCGGCACTGGCGCGCTCGCCCTTGGATATGCAGCGTTTCGCTTTCTGTAAACACATATGTATATGGAGGCGAAACTCTCAAAGGTCTATTACGGGCCCAAAGGCTATTGGAAAGGACTTGCCGCTGTCAAAAAGCTAGCTGCAGCAGCCAAGGTATCTGAAGAGGTGGCAAAGAAATGGCTCGTCAAACAAGCCCTTTGGCAAGTATATCTCCCCGCACCACGCCATATCCCTCGACCAAAGTTTGATGTTCAAACTCCTAATGCAGTGCATCAAGCGGATCTACTGTTTTTGCCACACGACAAACTGCCTCACGGTAGAAAGATTTACAAATATGCTTTGACAGTTGTTGATGTGGCTAGCCGTTACAAAGCCGCAGAGCCCTTGACTTCGAAAGAGTCTGATGAAGTTTCGAAGGCGCTGGCCCGGGTATATAGGCGCGGGCCTTTGAAATGGCCACAACTGTTGCAAGTTGACCCGGGGACAGAGTTTATGGGGGCTGTGACTAAAGAGACTGGGGCTCATAAGACAACCATTCGTCGTGGGCGTGTTGATATCCACAGAGACCAAGGGATTGTTGAAAGATTCAACAGAACCCTGGCTGAACGATTGTTTGGTTACCAGTACGCAGTTGAAATGAATCTGCCCTCTGGCCGTTCGACCGCTTGGGTTAAAAGATTGCCAGATGTTGTCTCTGCCTTGAACAATGAAGTAACCAGATTAACTGGAAAGAAGCCTGCTCAAGCAATCAAAGAGAAAGCAACATCAGCCAAGCCCGCGACCCCATATGCTAGACCTGTGGGCTTCTACGAAAAGAAGCTCCCTCATGGAGTCCACGTGGGATATTTGTATCAGCCTGGCGAACTTGAGGGCGGTAGTCGACGGGCAACTGATCCAATCTGGTCTTTGAAAGTCTACAACATCGAGAAGGCTGTCACCAAGCCAGATGCGCCTGTCGTGTATTATCTGTATGACGGACCCAAGCGCGGGTTTGTGCGCGAAGAGTTGATGGTTGTGCCGCCGGGTACTCAGTTGCCACCCGCTGGGTTATGAAACTCGATTGGCTCTGTGTGAATGCCGTCGGGCAACACCCAACGCTTGTCGTAGTAGGCGCTGAGACCTAGCTTGCGCTGTTCGTACGTGTACATGGCCCCGTTGTGCATTCGAAAGCCTCTGTTTGTTGCCATGTCCTTGTAGCCTTCAAGGGCCCGCTCGTATCTTTCCCACCGAAGCTCATTTTGCCCCTTGTTGACGCCCTTGGAGGACATCTTGGCTTCGCCGCTTTCCTCGTCTTCTACGTAATAGCACTTGCTGCATAGAGCGATGGCTCGAGTGCCTTCCTTTTCAAGCTTGAACAAACCGGGTTCTCTGCTGCTCCACTTGTCCCAGGAGAGCCAGTTCTTTTTCTCCCTTTCGAACTGGGTGCGAAGTTCTGGTCGAACTGCTTCTTCGAGAGTGTCGTATGAAAGGGCGAAGTACATGCTGTCCGTGTCCATCTGGATAAGCTCGAAGTCACGCCTGTCGAGATAGTAATCGAGGAACTCGTAGTAGAACTGCAGCATGCGCAACTTAGCAAGTTGATAGACAACGATGCCGACTTGAAAGGGCCGGTTTATGGTGACCTTGTTTTTGCGTAACTCGATCTTGTATGATCCCCCGATCTCCTCGAGATCTTCGAACCAGGCTGAGCGCAGGTGTTTGTCGACAGTGTCTTCGTCGTTGGTGTACACAACTCTTGTCTGTCGCTCAACAGCTTCGATGAACTTGCCGTAAGCAGCGTTGCCCAAAAGCTTGTACACTTCTGCGAGCAAGGATTTTTCCTTATCAGCGTCGCCTTTCCTTCGTGCATTGGCAACCTCATGGACGAACCAGTCGAAGATCTTGATGGGTGTATAGTCGATCGTGCGGTAGACAGCGGTTATGTGGAGTCCGTGGTTGTAAAGCCACTCTAGCACTGGGGCGTAAAGCAGAATCTTTTTTGCTTGAAGCACGCCTAGCAGCTTCTTTTGCCCGGGCAAGTGGGTTCTGTTGCTTTTAGCAAGGTAATCCTTCATGTGCTGAGGGACGCCCTCTTCGCCCACGCTGCGGTTTACAAAGAGCGGAGGAAACTCTTCGAAGTGCTCCCACAAGTCCTGAGGGACTTCGATATCGACCTCGGCAAAGCCGAACCACTGCTTCGTAATCAACTTGAGCCAGAAGTCTCTTGCAGCCTCTACTGGATCTTCGTAATGGACGACTTTCTCTTTACCACAGGGCATTTCCTGCAACATGGTGCTAGGGTAAAGGGAGTTCGCATCGAAGCCTAGAATACGCTTGACGATACGAGCTAAGTCGTATTTGTGTGAGCGGATGCGGGTTTCGCCACGCACGTGTTTACGTGTGAACACCAAGCTAGGTCCACCAACAACAGCCTCTTTCAGCATTGCATAGGCTTCGGCACTTGGGGCGAATAGTTGGGGTCGGTTACGGCCTCTCAGGGTTCCTCTCAGGATGTATTGCATCGAAACCCCAGGCAACGAAACAGCGTCTTTGAAAATGTCAACCCCGAGCTTGGTGTAAAACGCTTTCATTTTCTCGAGGGTTTCAAGAAAGGGAGTAACATCGAGGTTGTTGTAATACTCCAGCCAGTCTCCGAAGGTCTTCATGCCGCGCTCTTTGAAAACCTGCTCGCATTGTTTGTACTCCTCTGGAGAAAGAACAAAGGAGTTTCGAAGTTGTGAGTACCAGCACCAGTATGGCGGAAGCCCCTTGTAGTCAAGTTTGTCAGCGCTGTCAAACCATTCGTATGGGAGCCAGGACTTTGTCTGTTTCGCCCCATACGTCTTTACCCATTTATCGTAATTGATGCCTGGGGACAGATAGTTTGTGACGTCGAGGAACTTGAAGGAGGGCGTGTTGATGAACATGATTTGTCTCTGTTTCTCCCCTGCAAAGACGCCGTGTTCTTGTCCGAGATAAGAAACAAAGTGTTTTCTGATAAGGTGCAGATCGTATCGGCCTGAATTGAAGCCGACCACTGGGACCTGGTCACAACATTGCTTGATGAGTTTTTGTTGATCTTCCGTTAACCCCTCAAGATCCTGCGGCATGTATTTTTGAGCTATATCATCTCGGATCGCGTTGCCACGGCGCTCCAGAGATTGATAAAACAGTCGGATAAGCTCTTGGGGATCTTTAGAGCAAATGTACTCTGGCTCAGGCTCCAACGTGTCTGCAATGGAGACTGAGATAGGCACGTGCTCGCTTTCGTAAGAGAGATCCCTGGTCGGCTGACTTGCCTTGGTCTTGTCTTGATAGGCTTCGAAGTCGTAGACGATAGCGTGTGGATACGTTTCGTTTCTTTTAGGGGGGATGCGATCGTGCCACCAGGGTCGGGGCATCTCGTGCTCCCACCTTTCAACCAAGTTGTAGCCAAGTGTCGTGAAGATCTGACTGATATGCACAGTTCTTACGAAGGCTTGCTCCCTTGTGATTGTGTTGCCTTGACGGTCAGTCGTGATCACTTCGTTTCTTTGTTCAGGTGCAGGAAAGCACTCTCGACAACCGTGCCAGTGGCAGCCGTGATACTGAAACACAGTTTTGCTTTCTGGGTGATAGCCATCAACTTTGTAGCGCCAAATGGAGCGCTCGCCTCCATGGCCACATCTGTGGTGGTGGATGTGGATGCCCCGTTGTCGAGCCTCATACTCTAGCCAGCAAGTTGCCCGAATGCCGAAACTGCCTTCTGGATAAAACGCCTTTTCAAAAGCTGACTCAGGAGCAAGGATCTGATTTCCCGGACAGGCAATATTAGTTTGCCCGCGAGTGCACGTCTTGGCGTGGCGCGCTAGGTTACAGGCTTTTGTGAACCTTGCCAAACAATCGCCACAAGTGTAGTTGTTTGTGACTTTGTTTATGTCAGTAATTAAGAAGGCATGAGCGTTGTAGATACCGATAGTCATCGTAGGGGTGCCGACTTTGTCGTAGCGCGAAGGTGTGTAACTCAAAACAAAGTTGCCGTCATCTGTAACAGTGTAAGCGGCAATCCCTTGTCTAAAGTGCCTTTCAAGCAAGTGAAACTTTTGTAAAGTAACAACATTGCCATTAGGGCGACCTCTACGGTGAAGAGCAAAGAAGCTTTGTGCTAATGCTCTGGCTCTGCGAGTACTCCTGTCTATACGGGTACCTTGATGAACAGCCAAACACCGAAAGAGGCAAAGATCGTCGTTGTAGATGTCAAGAGAGATGACTTCTCTTTTGTTACGAAGCCAGTCGGGCAACTCGCCAAGACCGATTTGCAAAGGTTGTCGATCTAAAATCGCTTTGGCCTCAACAAAGACAGTGCTTTCGAAAACCCATTTCGTATCAGGTCTGTTGATTTTTTCACCTTGAAGACGAAGCTCAAGGTGAAAAAAGGGCTGCTGGTGTTTGTATAGTAAACAATGGATTCACCAGTTTCGATGTTTCGCAGCTTGTAGGCCCAGGTAAGTTTGACTTTATGCCTTCTGCGAACAGCTTGTTTGATTCTGTTCATCATTTGGGGTACAAGAGGTCTTGTTAGACCCTGAGTAAAGCGCCAGTTTATGGTTCTCTGTCTTCGCCCCGGTCTGCCTTGTTCACCCTGTTCACCGCGATCATATAGTTCAACAATCCGACTAGGCATCAGAAAGTCACCCATACGCTCTCGATCTAAAGGGTCAAACCCTGCGAGGTTCTCGTTGCGAGGAACCTTCAAAATGGGTTTTCTTTCTTGAGAATCGAGCCAAGCGATAAGCTCGCGCTGAGGGATATTATCGAAAACGTCACGCTCGTTGTTCATGGGTCTCGCCATATATATATATAGGTTTTAGATACACAGGGGACCCCTTTGTTCAATTGGTAATAACGCGGCACCAGTTGTTCAAATAACGGTTTATTAGGGTCTGTAACAGCTTAAAAATATAAGAGAGCCGCCGCCCCGAGTAGTATATAAGGAGTCAGCTCAAACACCATTTTTTCTGAAGGCCCAAAATAAGCCTCCAAACGCCCGAGTTACCGGGCCCCCAGGGTGAATGCATGAGCCCTGGGGGCCCGGTAACTCGGGCGTTTGGAGGCTTATTTTGGGCCTTCAGAAAAAATGGTGTTTGACTGACTCCTTATATACTACTGAAGTACAGTTTCTCGTGCAATGTTAACGTTGTGAAGTGAGCTTGGTACTTTGAAATACTATTAGACCTTTTTCATAATGGCGGCCAAGTTATTTATTATTTTTATATGTATGTTAATTAGCCCTATTGGCCTCATTTTAGAGTAAAAATTATTTTGAATTTTGCACACTCTAACGAGGCCACTAGGGCTAATTAACATAGATATAAAAGAATAAATAACTCGCCCGCCATTATGAGAAAGGTCTATTACGTCCGGAAACCGTTGGTTGTATGTTTTGGTGATATGGCTACTCACTTTAAAACAAAGTCTGTGTTTCCGAAAATACAGAAGAGAAAACATAATTCGCAACGAATAATCGAATGTTGCTGAACATAATATGTACTTATTGACTAAGTGGGAGGGCCGGATGGGAAAATATTTGGCTCGAGGTCATGGCGTACGGACCGAGCGCAGCGAGGTCCGTGCGCCATGACCGAAGGCCAAATATTTTCCCATCCGACCCGACCTAACTTAGTTAATAAGCATTTTATCATATGACCAAATTGGAGACAAAATTACTTGAAATTTTAACGCACGAGGCCGTCCGCTTTTGTAGTAGGGCCGTACGCCTTTTTCCGGCCCGCGCGCGCAAATGCATACGGCCCTCATACGGGACTTTCATCAATGGTTTTGCAAAGAAAAGGTTCGCAGGGCCGTACGGGTCATTTGATAATTCAGAATACGTAAAACACAATTCGTAACATCAAAAACACCAGTGATCACAGTAGAAAAAGCATTGGCAAACAGCATAACTAAATCCCAAACTTAATTTTTGGCGATAAGCAACATTTGCACTTGAGATCTGGGGCGACCATGTCCGAGTAAAGACGCACATGTATTCACTCCCGTATATTTCAGTCGAAAGTTTCTTTTTTTAACCAAGTCGGTTTATGGCCCAAAGGACTAAGCGAAAAACGAAAGCAAGTGGTAGCTACAGTTCAGATAGCGACATTTGTTCGCCAGAAGAAAAAAAACTGTGCAATAGCTCGTACGTGGTATTTGACGAAGACGACCAAGAATCAAACATGTCGGACAATGTCGACAAGATTACAGAACAACTTGAAACTATTTGCCAAACGCTCACGAGCGTCGAAAGTAGATTGCAAAACCTGGAAAATATTTTTGAGCGTGTCACATCTATGGAGAAGTCGTTAAACAGTTTTGGAACAGAGTTAAACAAGTTAAACGACAAGACGAAAGCGATAGAACAAACATCGAATGAATTGGACACAGCAATGTCTTTTGCAAACTCAGAGCTTGAAGCGCTTAAGAAGAAAGAAGAGGCGAGTGCAAACAAAATTAAAGAGCTCGAGGATAAACTGTTGTATCAAGAAGTATACAACCGGCGAGAAAATTTGCGTTTCTTTGGTATTTCCGAACCGGCCAGTGGTGTCGAAGATGTACCTCAAGTGGTGCACAAATTTCTCAAAGAAGAGCTGGAGTTGGAAATTGCTGAAGATATCGAATTCCAAAGAGCGCATCGTCTTGGAAAAAAGAAGGTAGGGGAAACAAGGCCTATAATTGTTCGATATTTAAGATTTCCTAAACGGGAGATGATTTTCAGAAAAGCGCGTGAAGTGCAGGAAGAAACGAATGTAAAGGTTTACGCAGATTACCCGAAGGAAATCAGCGAAAGAAGAAAGAAGCAATGGCCAAGAATGAAGAAGGCGCGAGAAGAAGGGAAAACAGCTATCTTCCTGAAACCTGAACCAGACAAATTATTTATTAACGGACAATTTGTTCCTATGTAGACTGATTATTTTTGTCCTCGGACATTACCAGTAAATTTATTCATTCGATGAACTTATTTCTTTCATTGTTTAATACGGGAGTGCATGTGCAGATTTAGTCAAGAGCCTCACACTCATAGACAGCTTTCTGTACAAATTACATAGCTGTCATTTATCCCTTTTGTGTTAAATTGTATGTCTCTTAGGTATTGTCTCTTTTTGTTTATCATATGTTTTGAGATTAATTTAAGTTTGTGTGTGTGTAAAAGCCCCTCGTTAATATATGTACAGTTTGCGGTACAAGATATTTATCAGTTTACGTATTTTTTTTTTTCAATTCTATTGTCCCATTCGAAAGGGAACATGTAAATTTTAAATTAGTTTCTCTTAATGTTCGAGGGATTCGTTCATCCACAAAGAGAAAAGCTCTGTTCACCTGGCTAAATGAGCGAAAATACGACATAATTTTCCTTCAAGAGACCTATAGTACTGCGGATGTGGAACACATTTGGAAAACACAATGGAAAGATAGGCTTCATTTTTCACACGGCTCTAATCATAGTTGTGGGGTGATGGTTTTAGTTAGAAGCGACCTTGATTTCAATCTAATATCAATAAATTCTGACGACGAAGGCCGTTCAATTATAATGGAAGCTGAAGTACAGGACGCGCTTTTTTTGTTCGTTAATATTTACGCTCCCAATAAGACTCAAGACCAATGCCGTTTCTTTGATAAATTAAATAAAAACATTGAAGATTGTGTTGTCGGCAAAGAGCATAGGATAATTCTCGGGGGAGATTTCAATGTCACACTTGACTCTGACCTTGATTGTTCTGGCGGCAGACCATTCAAAAAAGATTCAGTCAAAAATATAGAAGATCTATGCTTGGATTTTGACTTAGTAGATATTTGGCGGATACGAAACCCGGAAAGAAGGCGTTTTACATGGAGACAAAAAAACCCTTTTATTCAGAGAAGACTTGATTATTGGTTAATCAGCGACATTTGCCAAGATGAGATCGAAAAGTCTGACATTATTCCGTCGATCAATTCCGATCATTCAGCAATTCTACTTCAATTTAATAGCATAGACAAATCAGTACATGGTCCCTCCTTTTGGAAGTTCAACGCTAGCCTGGCGGATGACGAAACCTTCGTCACACTGATAAACGAAAGAGTACCTGAATGGTTGAATGAATTTAATAATGTTACAGATAAAAGATTGTTGTGGGACTTAATTAAGTACAGGATTAGGCAAATCGCAATAAAATACAGTAAAGAAAGAGCACGTGAAAGAAGAAAAAAGATTTCTGATATTGAGGCTTCACTAAGGATATGCGAGGAAAGATGCAATGAATCACCAACCGCTGGGAATCAGGAGGAGCTTGAAATGCTGAAAATGGAATACGACTCAATTTATGAACAAATAGCAAAAGGCGCCATAATTCGATCAAAAGCCACTTGGTACGAGAAAGGTGAAAAAAGTAATAAATATTTTTTAAACCTTGAAACGCATAAGAAAGCTAAAAGCTCTGTTCGCAAAGTTTTCAATAAAGAAGGAGTTCTTATTACAGATCCTAAGAAGATTTTACAGGAAACTCATGTTTTTTATTCTAATCTTTGCAAACAGGATCCCCTCAGTCCATCTGAGGATATATTAAAATCGTTCTTAAATAATCCTAAAATACCTAAACTTTCTGATAATGACACCCGAATTTGCGATGGAAAATTAACAATCGATGAGTGTTATAAAAGTCTTCAGTTGTTTGAAAGTAATAAGTCACCTGGAAACGACGGTTTGACAGTCGAATTTTATAGAGCGTTTTGGCATATTTTAGGTGGTGTAATGGTTGATAGCCTAAACTACTCCTACGACTATGGTGAGCTATCAAATTCTCAAAAACAAGCTATAATTACCTTAATTGAGAAAAAAGACAAAGACAAAAGACACTTGTCAAACTGGAGACCAATTTCTCTTATCAATGTAGATGTCAAAATAGGTTCAAAAGCTATCGCTAAGAGATTAGAGAATGTGTTACCCAATATTATACATCACAACCAATGTGCCTATGTCAAAGGAAGGACTACTTTCGATGCAGCTAGAACGATTGAAGATGTTATGGAATTTACAGAAAGATACAACATTGAAGGAAAAATGATCTGTATAGATTTTAAAAAAGCCTTTGATACTGTGAGCCGGGATTTTTTATTCCGCACGTTGTCTGCCTTTGGTTTTGGATCATCTTTTATACAATGGATCCATACTTTCTATAACAAAATCTCGAGTTGCGTTCTAAACAATGGATTTTCTACTCAGCTTTTTGCAGTCGAAAGAGGGGTAAGACAAGGAGACCCTCTCTCCGCCCATTTGTTTATCATGGTTTTAGAGATTTTATGCATCAGTATACGCAATAACAAGGACATCCATGGCATTTTAGTAGACAAAGAGGAAATTAAATTAGGCCTTTTTGCTGATGATCTGACTGGCTTTTTGAAAAATGATTTCTCTCTAATAAATTTTCTTAAGCTTATAGAAGATTATGGAAGTTGCTCGGGCCTCAAAATTAACCATGAGAAATCAGAAATATTGTTATTAGGCAATCGTGCTTATACTTCACAGGAAGGCAACGCCTCTCCAGGCAATTTTCAGAATATAAAAGTCAAGAAATCTGTAAAAATATTGGGAGTACACTTCTCTTATGATTCTCAAGCCAGACATAAGTTGAACGCCGATGAATTAATTAGTTCCATTCAACAAAAATTACGAATCTGGAAGTGGAGAGATTTAACTATTATCGGAAGAATCCAAATTGTGAAAACGTTCATTATTCCTATCTTCTTATATCGGGTAAGCTTGATACCAATGAGTAAAGATTTTGTGAAACAAGTGAATACAATTATCTTCGATTTCATATGGAAGGGAAAGGATAAAGTTAAGCGCTCTGCTCTTGTTAGTGAAATCGAAGATGGAGGACTTAAAGCGCCACATTTAGAGTCTATTATTGAAGCGCAAAGAATACTCTGTTGCAAGAAATTGGCTAATGATCAGCCAAGCAGTTGGAAAACAATTCTTCTGCATTATCTCAAACCTGTTGGAGGAAAATTGATCTTATGTTGCAACTTTGAATTGCAGAAATTGTCGATAAAGCTGCCGAAATTTTATGAAGAATGCTTTAAAAGTTTTGCAAAATGCTCCGCGGCAAGTTGGGGCAGTGTACAGGATTTAAATGGGAACGATCTTACAAATATATATATATGGTGCTTTGGAATAACAAATTTATTTGTATTGGAGGCAAGTCTGTGTATTTTAAAAACCTTGCAGAGAAAGGAATAATTAGAATTAAGCATTTAATATCCGATAACAATGAGCTTCTTATTAAAAACAATCGCAGGTTGAGGGAGCTGAATATTTCGCCAGTAGACGCCTTTAGTCTTATGACTTTAATTGATGCCCTACCAGCTGAATGGCGCGAGGCTCTAAGGGCAAGTTCCTATAGGGAAGATGAACCTTTTAATATACATGATGAGATCAAATTAAAATTAAATAATCAAACTGCGCCAATCAAAACAGCGGTTTCCAAGACTATCTATAGGGAGCTTCGAAATAAAATCATTACTCCACCAACTGCTCAGCAGAACTTTAATGCAAAATTTGTTGACGATGCCTTAGAATGGGAAGAGATTTACAGTTTGCCTTTTCGTGTCACCTTAGATACAAAGTCGCGTGAATTTCAGTATAAATTACTCAACAGATGTCTTGTAACAAATGCTTTTTTATTTAAAGTTGGAGTTGCACCATCTCCGGCATGCTCTTTTTGTGGAGAAATAGACGAGTCCCTTGAGCACCTAATTACATCTTGTCATTACACTAAGAATTTCTGGGCTGAAGTTATAAAATGGCTTACCAAACAAGGAATTAAAATCGCTAATTTCTCTGACAGGGATATAATGTTTGGTATTATAAGGTGCGACGATGAATTGTTCGTAAATCATGTTCTGTTAGTTGCTAAACAATACTTATATTATTGTAGGCAAAAAAAATCTGTGCCTTCAATTAGAGTTTTTAATTTAAAAATTAAAATGATCTATCAACTTGAAACAATAATTGCCAAATCTAATAATAAAATTTCAGCTCATAACAAAAAGTGGGGCAAATACATAACACAATAAATGTACAATCTTGTGCCGCAGCTGTACTTATACCTAAAATATTACAATAGATTATTATTATTATGAAGGGGTGTGTGTATATGTATGTGTGTGAGTGAATTAATTAACTTTTAATTTTTTTTTTTAATTTAATGTTTAATGTTTAATGTAATGTTTAAATGTTTTAATGTTTAACTTAATGTTTAGATGTTTAAGTGTGTAATAAAATTGAAAACCAATAAATATCAGTAAAATACAAAAAAAAAAAAAAAAAAAACATTTGCATCTGCGATCGACGCGTTTCAATGGGCGCGATTCCGGAATAGGCTGTCATTTTAGTTCGTGCTCCAAAGCACGCTTCAATAATATCAGCGCCATGTAAAAATATTTAAAGTACTGTAAACTGAGCAGTAGTAGCCGAGACTTTTACACCTGACAAAACACTTGCTGCAATTTGTTTTTGAACGACTTCAAAAATAATTTATCTTTGGCGTGGCCGAGCTGAGTGGCAAGTTCATCCGTGGTGGAGGTTTTTTCAGTTATAACTGACACGACAAAACTAACAACAGAGAGTCATAAAAGTTCCTTTAACAGCAACGCATTGGTTGAACGAGGTTCGTTCTGAGTTATAAATCATTCGAATCTTATAGCCACATAAATATGTTAACACATTTTAAAAACGTTATCTGGTTAAAAAGTTTAGAATATATGAGCTTTAGATTGCCAGTCTGCAATCTTTGACAAATAATGAATAAAAAGCGCGAACATGAAAATATATACGGTAAAAAATGTGAAGTAGAAACAATAAAAATACTTTTGGGGAAATAAAATGCTAATACACAGTTTTTAAAAGAATTGAATATTGCCTAGGTACTTGTTTCGAGTTATTGTCTGCTTCGCTTGTAATTGCGGTAGGCCAAGTTTCGTTACGCGAAAGTTTTCCTTGTTACTTACCCTTTTCCCGTTTATATTTCCATGTTCGCGCTTTTTATTTATTATTCGTCAAAGATTGCAAACTAAAACCTCGAAACCTCATATGTTTAAAACCTTTTAATCAGAGAACGTTTTTTAAAGTTGTAAATATGTCTTATCCTGATTACTCGTCCATTTTTAAAACATAAATAAGCGTTGCTTTATTCGATGACATCTTGTCTGAAGGTCTATTTTGCCAGGCTAACGGCAGCTACGTTAATCGGATAACAAAGAAGCAAAGCACTTAAATCGCTTTGTTTGTAACTTTTGTTTTACTTCGGCGTTCAGTTCCGAGGTGAAATCGTTTAAATATCGCGCCGCGGAAATAATTGTTTATGCAAATATGTGTTTATTTTTATTTATGAATACACATGGTGTTTTGAAGAAAAACGTAATCACACCTCCCTAAAAAAGTCACACCTTTGCGCTTAAGTGTGCTTCCATGTGTACACACTGTAGAAAACGGAAATGAAAATCTGAGACTGAAGCAGTTTTATGAGACTATTTCAGAAAGAGGTCTTTGTGAGCTCAAAGTTGCGCTCGCTCGGGTTGTCAAGCTGAAGATTTAACGATTATCCACGAACGTTTCAGCGTGGTTTCGGCAGCGTCACTTAATACAAAAGGCCTATTATTTAATTCTTAATGTGCGAATGCGAACCGGTACAAAAGACCATTTATTGACACGGAGGTAAAAATAATCTCCTGAAAAATGTTATACCGAAGATGACTGGTGTGGTGGATAAAACGACTTTGACAAAAGTTTTTATAGAAATATCACGGCGACGACTCAAAATCGTTTTCATGTAAAAAAAAAAATTGTCGATAATTTCATTGTCTGAACATTGAACCCCGCCTCCCCCCTGAGACTAATATCAAATCCCTCTCCGGGCTTCTTAGATTGACGGTATGGGTTTTTGCACTCGTGTGCTGGGCTGATATTCTTTGAATTATTAATGAGTTTTGAAATAAAATGAAAACGGTTACTTGTGTTCTTCATTTCATTTGAAGACGAGAATAGAAGCAGAATTGAAGGTAAGTTCTCTGTGTGAAAGAGCCATATATTTTAAAAAAAGTTTTCAAATAATCTAAGTCCATTCCAAAGTCTAGAGCTTTGCTGAATAGCAAAAAAATACTAGGACTTATCTGTGAAGAATATTAATGTATTCGCCATTGGAAGTTAGACAATTCCGTACAGGCCCTGAGAACAGTGAGCCAGTTTATAGATTTGTATTTAGCAAGTCTACCAAATTATCTTAAAGAAACCACCCACATCGGCTAAAAATTGTTTTGACTTCGCAAATAGCGAAAGAACAACTTCAGACTTTACAGGCTTCGTTGGCACCGAAGTTGCCAACTTCGTTTCAAAGTTCGCAATTTGGTTGGCTAACTGACAAATATATGTAATTGACAACTTCGCAACATAGTATCAAATTTCCCAACGAACGTGTCAAGTGGCGCGGCCAATGTAAGCTGAAATCCACTGCGATAAGCGTCAAAAGTGTGCTTCGTTTGATTTACATCAATGATGGCCTTTGCCACCTTTGACACCATGTCAAAGATCTGGCAAAAACGGCCTTTGCCACCATTGACATACGTCAAAGGCGTGTGCTAAAGGCGATTTTCCGTGCAGTGGCAAAGCACCTTGAACATAATGGTCTGTGTTAATTCTCTTATCTGAAAGATTGGTCAAAACACGAATCTTCGTGCTTCTCAAAACGAAAACTTCCAGTTT
The DNA here is from genome assembly GCA_022457155.1 of Cladopsammia gracilis. Lineage (NCBI taxonomy): Eukaryota > Metazoa > Cnidaria > Anthozoa > Scleractinia > Dendrophylliidae > Cladopsammia > Cladopsammia gracilis. The sequence continues at coordinate 122,910 of JAJGOT010000762.1, read as the reverse complement.
AGTTAATGCGCGGAAATGCGCTATATTGTTCGAAATATAGGAAAAGGCTTGTTTTCGCCGTAAACAGGCCAAGATATTGCTTCTTTTAAGGAAAATAACAATATATTTGTAAGGTGCTTGAAACAGGTTTGTCAACACTTCACTCCAGGGCACCGCAGCTTTTTGAATGACTTCAAACGCTAAAAACCAAAAGACATACGAAACTCTCTATAAAGAAATGATTCTTTACTCAAAATTCATGATATATTAAGGTATACACTTGAACAACAGTTCCATGACAAAGTTTTATTTAGCGGCGTCACCTTGTTAATAGGGTCGTAAAAAGACTTAACCACAGATTATAAAAGCCGAGTGTTTTGGGTCGCAATTTTCAAAAAAAAAGAACTTCTGTTTAAAATTTCGATGAAGGTTGCCTTCATCAAATTTCCTTTTAAAAAAGAAGAGAAAGGTAACAAAAATAATAGAAAATAAACGTCTTTACCTGGATTCGAACGCGGGCAAGCGATACCCAGTGGCGCCTTTGGATGTTGAGAAACCTGATTAAATATTTAAATAGTTTAAATATTTCTTATGTTGAAAGATCGATATGAAATCTTTCAAAAATACGCTTTGCGTGCACCAAATTCAATAAAGGTTTGCTTTTGCAATTGGTCATTGGTAATTGGGCATCGGCGTTTGGGCATATGGAACACAATGCAATGCCTTGCTTGAGTGACCGCCAAACAATAGCTGTCCGGCCAATGCCCAAAGCAACCTTTATTGAATTGGGTATATTCACGAGATAAAAAAGAATGGAACACATTGTCTTTTTACATACAGATTTCCGTAGTTCAATCAAAACAAGTCGCCAAACTTCACTTTCAGATGAAAAAAAAAAAACATTTTCTTTCTTTTATCCCAAGTTCTGTGTATTGTGCAAAATTTGTTGTTAACCAGCTCGTTTTAACATCTCCACCAAGAGATTGCATGTGGTCCTTTTTACAAAATATAATTTTTTTCTGCATATGTCAATTTATTTTAGGAGTCCTTGGTTTGCCAAAAATGTTTTCAACGACAGTATCCGTTGTTGTTGCTGTTTGTTTCATATCCTTTGTGAGCGGGCTTGCCTTAGATCGCGAAGTTGCTAATAATGCAGCATTTAAGTGTGCTGGATCTGATTGGCGCGCAATCGTTTCTGCTCCCAAAAACGAGGATGAAGTTATGGAAAATACCTGCAAATCTTTAAAGGTAAGGCTTTATCTCAAATAACTTTTGTGGGGTACGCTCTTTGTAGACAAGACGAAACAATTAAGACTACTGAATGTTTTTATAAGGGGGACGGAGGGGGATGTATTTTTGTCCAGCTGAAAATGAGACATTTCGACATTTATATTAATATTTTGTTCAACACTTCAAAGGGAAGTTAACTGCGCGGGCAGTCAATCAATGTTTGCAGGTTATGCAATTAAAAAAGTCATACCTTCCAGAAAAGTCATTTTCAAAAGGTACTTACCAGTTTCAAAATTGTTTTCTTGCAGCAATGCAATTTAACACTATAATAGACTATAAGAGGCGGCAGTCGTTTTAAAAGTTTATAATATGTTTTTATAAGTTTATTAATATGCAAAAACAATGACGTCGTCAGATCGGTGTTATGGTGACACTTTTATCAATCAAATCGACTTTTCTGGAAGGATCATTTCATCATAAGAATATGTGGGGGACAGTTTGTCTGACCGAGCTCATGCAGTAAACTATCACTTGTTTAATTTATGTTGTGTCGCCAAAAGAAAATTATCCATCTTAATTGAACATAAACTTGTTTTAAATAAATACTTTTTGTTTCCAGGCAGCTTTTAAGGTGTCAATTGTATATATTTTCTTTTTTTGTCGACTGTTTACTACAAGTTTAAGAATCCTAGACAAGCCACCAATTTACAATTTTTTGAAAGACATTGAACTCAGGTCCATGATGAAACTACTCTAGTTCAGTTCAGGAGGTAAGCCAGAGATCTGGTACCATCAACATGACTTTCTGTCTCACAAAACTTTTCTTTTCTCGTCTACAGGAATTCGTTCAATGCATTAAAGACACAGACCCTGCTGACTACAAATCACCGGTGTCCGATATGCTCCACTTCATACTCGCTTATGATTGGCAGCTCATGGTAATTATGAAGAGAGCAGGACTTTGCAAAGACATGCAGACCGATGAACTGAAGAAAATCACAATGGCTACAGGTATATTTTCAGGTTTAGCCTTGTCTTATGGAAAATTCACGATCCCGTTTCTTTCATTGCGATGAGTGAAATGTCACTCGATCGCTGTTATCGTTCGCTAACTCGGCTGTGAACCTTTGTTGGTAATTACCCAGTGTACTACTTTATCCAGCTGTCTCGTTTCACAAAATGGATATTTATTTCACGATAAGATGTGCTTATTTACCGCAAAAAACGCCGCTAATAACAAAACAAGAACAATTAAAACTATTCTTACTTCGTTTCATATTTTTTAACAATTGCTTGTTAAGAAAATCTAAAATTAGTATCCGAGATGCAATTTTGATGTCCATTGTTCTGATTTATTCCAGGCATAATGGAAAAAGAGAACTTGCAGAATGTTGGTAAGTAATTACTGTTTTAAGAGCATATTCTTATGGAACCTTCGAAAGATATGCCAGAACTGAACAATGAAAAGCAATTGATCTATTTTTATTCTATATTGTAAAGAATATAATAAGAATTCTATATTATATCGAAATATATCTATATATCTATATTGAAATAGAAACAAATAAACAACAAGAAGTAGTTAATACAATTCTGATATTCCAATCCTATTTTCTTATAAATTAATCACAGATACCTTTAGATCGTGTAAATATTAAGGAAACCAAGGTAAAAATGAAATTTATAAATTTACTATAGTAGAAACTTAAATACACATATCTTCCATCCTTGAAGTATTGGAATTTACCGAAATTGGTCAGAAAAGAAAATCTAATCATCTTAGATAATTCCCTTTACCAAAATCTTTAGGGATACTAAGTACCAGCTGTTGAGATTTCTGGAATTCTTTTGGGTAACCAATACGGGCCATGAATGGTTAAAACGTTGTTTTAGGAAACCACACTACCGAACGCTGAGTACCCAAACGATCCCAGAAACCCAAGTGCCGAATTTTTGAATAACAACACACCAAAAGTAACAAGCATGGTTGACATGTTGGTAAAAATCATCTAATTAACGGCAATCAAATGAACGAAGACAGCAAGACCAATTTTCAGATATGTATACCGTGCTGTAGAATCTAAGCCAGTTCCAGTTTTCTATAGGGAATAAAAAAGTAGTATAAAAATAATATTGAATTATTTTTCTGCCAACAGAGAAGGACACCTACAAAAAGTGTGTTGGAAATGCCGTGCGCAAATGCATAACACGAGATGTGTCCCTCGTTAAGATAGGGATGGACAACAACCTTCTGTCTTCGTTTTTCGATTATATTGGCTGTATTGAAGAAGCGGGTTACAAGTGTCACGCAACTATGCTGGATCATTTTATTGCCATTCTGAAAGCGTTCCAGAAACACCTGGAGGAAAACAATGGGAAATTAGCAAAGATGGCTGGAAACATGGAGAACAATTAGTGAAGCACTATAATAATCGTGTGTCTTTACATAAATCTGATATTAGTTAAAATAGTGGTTAAAGCAACATAAGTACCGGTGATCGCGCTCATTAAACTTGTTAAGTAAACTCGAAGAAAAGTTAAACTAAAAATAAAGTGACTCTCGAATTACACTTGTATTAAAGATCATTTCATGATTCACACATTTTCTTTTGTTGTTCAAGAACCTTTATTTAACTTACAACCCAGGTGATTAGTTAACTAATTGAAAGTCCGGGGAGGGCTTGCTAAAGTAGCAGGGAAGAGCGGGGCTAATGAATTGAAATTATCAATGTAATGAGGGATTTATACAGATCCCTCGTTTCAGGGATTTATCTGTATAAATCCCTGATAGTCATAATTTCAATTCATCGGCCCCGCTCTTATCTGCTATTTAAGTTTAAGATGTTGCGCCATGTTAGTGGAAACGCGTTATATATACTAAATAATAGGAAGACATCAACGGGAGAGATACTCAGACTTCGCGATTCCCCTCCCAACACAAGCTCTCCTGTAGTGTCGAAAAGGTCGCCAACTTTATAGAAACCACATTCAGTTAGTCTTTTGCTGAAAACAGATTTGTTTTCGATACAAACATTCTTGTTATTCCACAAAACTTCATTTATAATTTCTTCAATTGTGGACGGGTTATTCTCATTTAAAGAGGACCATGACATAAGACACTCCTTATAGAAATAGGGGACAGTAATCGAGAGCTTCTTGTAGTCAAATTGCAGTGAAAGAGAAATTTCCCTCCAACGTTTTTTTAGATACGAATCCCAAAAAAAATTCCAGCCTGCCTTAAAATGTTTTTTTTTTGTAATGTTTTTTGTTTTTTGTTTTTGTTTTGTTTTTCACGTTGCAGCCGTCTAAAAACGTGAAATTTTACTTCCGACGGGATACTCGGTTCTTGAGTATGTTTTGGTGTACCTTGGGAAGTATCATAGTTCTACAGTGCGTTATCTATGATTGCAAAATGCACACCAAAACAAACTCGCGAACCGAGAAACCGTGAAAATGGCGATGTAGTATTGAAGTCACAGACCGACTATCGTCAGTCTTCCTTCTTGCGCGGTATTGTAACCCACCAGAAGTGATATTTCTCGTTTTAAATGGCTAAAATGTGGGAGAAAAAAATCGACATAGAAATTTGTTTTTATGTTCCTATCAGAACACCATGTAGATTCCATTAAGCAAATATAAATCTGCCATATTCAATTTAAAAAATAAGGAGTTAAAGGAAACCGCAACAAATGGATATCTACTCTTTAGTGAAAAGAAAAAACTATATGGTTTTCGGCGTTCTAAAAAAATATGATGATAGATGCTGTTTAAAGGGCGTGTCCTTTTCTATCAGATTGCGTGACAAGCCCTCATAACGGCTACGTAGGAGACTAAGCATGTTTTACAGTGGATCTGCACCTGCGATATACCTCTTGGTATGTGTGCATTTCTTAGCCATCCTGTGCAAAATGACGATGAAAGTGAACCCACAGACCTTTTTACCCTGGTTTGTTTGTTTACCCGTTTGTTTGTTTGTTTGTTTACCCGTTTCAGATCATGATACTCATGTGTTCTCTAGAGAATTGTTCCTTTACCTTTTCAAAAACCATGCATTTATATATACGTGAATATGATAAAATGTGTAGGAGCTAATTCTCTAGAATAACATCACCTGGTCATCATCAAATGAGCAAGGGGCTATTCACATGATACCGGAATGATTGTGGAACGAGTTCATTCCAACTCCCTATATTTCTCTGTGTCTGTTTACATGATAGCGAGACAAAATTTCGTTCCCGTACAAGTCATTCCGGAATGAGTTCAAACCAATTTTATTCCGAATTAAATTCTTCATTCTGGTATCACGTAAACTAAAAAGTAACGAACTTCGACGGTTCCGAGATAAAAACCACAAACAGTGTAGTCTGGTGCAAGCGGCGCATGCGTATCGTTTAAGATGGCGGACAACGAAGCGCCATATTTGTTTTATGATCTGCCGGCGCGAAAACCACGCGAGCGAGAACGCCTTAGGCTGAGCCGGTCGATTTTGTCAAGTGTAATGCAGTGCGAACTTCATTCTAGAACGAAACTCATTCCGGAATGAAACTCATTCCGGTGTCATGTGAATAGCCCCTAAACAAACAAGCCAAGGGAAAAATACGGTGAATATTTTAGTATCACTGTGAATTAAGCATTGTATCTTGTGCTATCAGGGATAGATCGAAGTAAACTTGAATAAATTTATGTAAACACGTGAAATGCGTATCCATTCAATTTTGTTTAGTTCACTGTCTCTCGAAAAAACAAGACAGTTTTTAAACGGTTATAACAATAGGCAATGTATAATTATAAGATTGATTGCTTCTACGGTAATGTAATAATCACCTACAATTACCTTCCCTTTTTTTTTCTTCCGCAAGTTTTCCGTGCGACAAACGGACAATAAAAATATATTTTCAATAACGTAATTCAAATGGAACTTTTAATTATCCGAAGCAACGGATATCAACCCTTTTTTCGCATTAAGAAAAAGCGGTGTTGTTTTGATGGCGGAGAAATTTTTCTAAAGCGAAAAAAGAACGCATTTTATTGCATTTCTTATTCAAAATACCCTTTTGAATGAAAAGAAAAAAGTACGGAAGCATCTTCAGAATAGCATTAAGGTAAAAACTGTTGTTGCGTGCATGGCTTTCAAACCTCATCTTGGAGATATATCTTACAAATTAAAATTAAAATTTCTGAATTGTTTTCAGGATTTTCCGAAGTTAAAATCTTTAAAATCTTTAAAATTCTTTTCGTGTGTAATTCTCAGCATCAGGTAACGCTACGTTAAACTTTAAACGTGTTTGTTATCAAATCAAGAACAAAGAAAACAGGTTGGTTGATATTCGAACTGCTGAAACATACAGTTGGTGTTTGCCAACATAAATTAACACATTGGTTCGTAAAAATGAAGCTGAATTTGTTAGCCACGATCTTCGAGACGACTGTCCTCTGCTTTATCTGCTTCGCAGCTTTAATTGGTAATGTAAGTTTATTCCTCATCGTTTACAAAAACCGAAACCTTTTCACCGTTACCAATATGTTTATTCTAAATCTGGCCGCAGCAGACATCTTGGTGTCGGTACTGAGCATGCCAGTTACTATGGTGACGATTATCACAAAGCTCTGGGTGTTCGGGCATTTAGTCTGTGTGGCTCTCGGATATTTAACGATTTTGTCGTTTATAGATGGTTTTCACGTTACGTCACGGCGGCCATATTGGTGTACGACTACAAAAGAATATTAATGAACTTCTTTTGTTATGTACACCAACATGGCCGCCATGGCCTTTGTCATTTGAGTCCCACAGGACTGAATGTCACGTGAGTGAAAACCATCTATAGCATCCGTCATGTCGCTCGGTATGATCGCCATCAACCGATATTTCCACGTACACAGAAAAAACGAGTGTGTAAAGTTACACTCTGGGTAGTGTAAATTTACCTCATTTTCGCGTTATCGTAACACTGATAAAGTGTTATAAGAAAAATACACCAAATCAGTGTTGAATAACCGCAATATGGTGTTAATGAAAAATGCCCCCACACCAAGTCGGTGTTTCTTTACACTGCAACTGTGTGACAAAACATTGCGGATATTTTACACAGTTTACATGTAATTTCACACTAAATCCTGTACGTTCAACACCAACTTTGTCATTGTAAAATACGAAGTCACTGCATTTTTCCTACTCTAGATCTACAAGGCGTTTGCCGCCGGTTGTTGTTGTGCACAGCACTGGGTAATCTAGCACTGCCTAGACTGCCTAAGGCCTCGATCTACACATACAATGTATACCGAGTCTTGGAGTCCGGCTGAAACAAGTCGACACAAATTTTGATATTTTTTTTTTTTACATGAGCAATGCTGATGCGCAAAAGGTTTTCTACTATATGTCCCGGCAATGAGCAGGAATAGTCAAGAACTAGCGAATTTTGGGAGTCAGGATTGCGTCCAACTGGTGAACTGGAGAAAGTGTGACAATTTATTCTCCAGTAGGCATGCGAGCGTAATTTCTGTCAACATGCCTCCGCGATTAATAAGCGTCTTGTGTGACGCTTGTGTTCTCCTTCCGTGTATCATGCAAAATTTCATAAAAAGAGTTTCACATCTAAAATATCTGAAGTGAATTTTGATGGTCAGACAGCCAGTCAGATGATACTTGGAAAGTTTATCGCTCCTGAACGTCCATGAGTGATTTAAAGTGCCTACAGTTTATGCGGTCAGCACCTTTTGCTACATGTCATGCGTTGTTGACCAGTTGAATTCGGTTACTTCGTTTAGGTCGGCATTGATTTGCTTTGAATTTAACTGTTTAACACCGCTATATCTTAATTTGTGTCATTACGATCAACTACCTGGTTGATGTTCCTGCTACTGCGACCCTCGACACGCGGTAAGTGACTTCTTTCATATTTTTGTAATCAAAACAGATGTGCATAAAAACTAAGCTCATGAGTCTTATGGGCTAGTTATGGTGGACAACACGAAAGGTCAATAATCCATGCTTTTTGTTCTGGAATTACTGCCACATCAAAACCACCGGGTGACTGAAAAAGAAATACGTTTCTTGCGTTGTAAATAAAGATGAAACTCGTCCTTGAACGGTTTTCTGGTTTTCGTGCAGAACAGTATAGCAGTGGATTGGAGTCGATCAAATTACAGTCGGTTAGAAATTTTGATTGTTTCACTGTTGTTTACATTGTGTAACGCCGATTTAGTGCCTTTTGAATAAATGCACGACATGAAACACATTTTAAATATAATATATTGACTTGAGCAAATTAATCCAGAACGAAATTACATGATCGTGGCGGTCAAACCTGTTTAAAATGAACTAAGGCTGTTTTGGCGCCAAAAGTCGTGGAATTCAATGTCGCGCTCTCTTTCACATTAATTTGAATTGTGCCCTGAAATAAATTAATTATGGTAAACAGAAGCAACACTGATGTTCCACCACCCTTTGAAAGTCAAAATTTAAATAAAAGGCTGAAACCATACACAGTTTGTAAAATCAATATCACCCTCTCTTTCATGATCACAGTGTGCTTGGCATAGTTATGTAAAGTGGACTTGTCCGCTTTTTACTAGCTCCAATGTTGAGTGGCATCTGCCGCTCATTACTTGGACTGTGCTTCTTGAAAGATGGTGATTTTTATTGGAATTAAGACTGTGGAATTTGTGAGTTTGAGATCAGAGAGAGAAAAAAATGCATGTAAAATGATAAAGTTCAAAAGTATGCAATCATTGTGATAATAAAATTAACTTAGGCTGTTTTGGCACCAAAGTCATGGAATTCAATGTTGCCCTCTCTTTCACATTAATTTGAATTGTGCCCCTAAATATAGTAATTATTGTAAACAGCAGCAACACTGGTGTTCCACCACCATTTGAATGTTAATTTTAAAGAAAATATTTGGCTGAAACCATACACAGCTTTAATAAAATCGACATTGCCCTCTCTTTGACGATCACAGTGTGCTTGGCATAGTTATGTAAAGTGGACTTTGCCGCTTTTTACTAGCTCCAATGTTGAAGGGCATCTGCCCGCTCATTACTTGGACTGTGCTTCTTGAAAGATGGTGATTGTTGATTGGAATTAAGACTGTGGAATTTGTGAGTTTGAGGGAGGGGGAAAAATACATGTAAAATGATAAAGTTCAAAAGACAAGTACGTATAATAATAAAATTAACTTAGGCTATTTTGGCACCAAATTCATGGAATTCAATGTCGCCCTTTCTTTCACATTAATTTGAATTGTGCCCTTAAATAAAGTTATTATTGCAAACAGAAGCAAACACTGATATTCCACCACCATTTGAATGTCAATTTTAAACAAAAAAATATTTTGCTGAAACCATACACAGCTTATAAAATCAATATTGCCGTCTCTTTCAAGATCACAGTGTGCCTGGCATAGTTATGTAAAGTGGACTTTGCCGCTTTTTACTAGCTCCAATGTTGAGTGGCATCTGCCCGCTTATTACTTGGACTGTGCTTCTTAGAAGATGGTGATTGTTGATTGGAATTAAGACTGTGGAATTTGTGAGTTTGAGAGAGAGGGGGAGAAATACATGTAAAATGGTAAAGTTCAAAGTTAAATGTATGTCTCTCATATTATTGTAAACAAATATTTTCATCAAAGAGAAACTACCCGATTATTATTTTTTCAGCTTTCAATCAAGAAATGTTCTTATTTTGATACATAATTCACTTTTTGGTTTTGAGATTCAGAGTAAAAGTTTATTGAAGGTGTTTTAGTTTATGAACTACATGTAAACTGCTGTGATGCTGTCATGGTGAACAGAAGTGAAACTGAAATTTCACTGTTCTTATAAATTTTTGTTATAAACTCATAAACTCATTTAAAGAGTACCATGTCACTACAGTAAGAATGAATGTCACCCTCTCTTTTAAGATCACGGTGTTCCTGGCATGGTTGTGTGAAGTGGGCTTCCACTTCTTACAGTGTACCAGCTCCAAAGTTGAGTGGCTTTCATCCGCTCATTACATGTACATGTACTTAGGCTCTGCTTCTATAAAGACGATGATTGTTGATTGGAATTAAGACAGGCAGAAAAAGGGAATTGAAGTTTACCAGCTAATAAAGCTTTAATTTTCACATTCACATTTTTATAAAGTATTTTTGCGAGACTTTGCCCAACAAAGACCTTTTCTAATGATCTACATGTACTTTGTTATTTTTGTTTTTGAGATGAGTCATGGAAGGAGGAAAATATTTTGACACATGCAGGGCACCTGAGCTGTAATGTATTGCATTGTTAAGGTAAAATATATTTATATATATTGTAATATTCCGAAGACAAGTGCAAAGGATTTTTTTTTTTTGTGGGCTTATAACACTGAAAATGACCGAGTTTAATACAAGCCTAAACAAAGTTACATGTACAATTTAATCCTGAAATGGAAAACATTGTTTTGTAGACAGATTTTTTGTAAGTACAGTAGTGTGGGCTTTTGCAGGCAAAAATAGAAAACATATGTTATTGCGGGGTTTTGCAAAAAAAAAAAGAACATAAAAAAGAATGTCTTTCTCTACTGATATAAGAAATACATCGTATTTCAAATTTGATTGACTGGTGTATTAAAGTGCGAGATTTACCTGCAACAATAGTTTTTAATTCATAGCCTGCGTGGCAGGCGTAAACGGGGAGGGGGGAGGAGGCGCGAAAAAGGAGAGGGGGAGAAGGGAAGGAACCGGGCTATTCACATTACGCCCACCGATTTCCTTGTAATCAAATTACGTCAACTGTCAATATGTTCACCAATTAGAAACTAGCATGCGCTTTTACGCATGGATGACTTCACGCGGGAATTTACTATGTTTACCGCCCAGCGTGAATTAGCCAATCAGAATTTGTGGTCACCAGTGTCCGCAGAAATGAACAAATGGGGGTCTTTATTGCAGGCGTCCTGCCCCTCTCTCCCCAGTTCCCTTCTCCCCGACGCCTGCTACGCAGGCTATTAATTCATATTTTGCATGACTTCACGCAAACAAGCCAAAATTTGTCCCAGGTAGGTGAGTGGTCCTTATTGGAAGCGCTTACAAGGACAAAATAATAATATTGTTCTGCCTGCTAGGGTAACCCTTGCATTCATTGTGAGCTACATATACATGTAGTTTGTATAGGGAACCAACTCACTTTTGTGGATCAATTTTGTCCTTGGTGCAAATTTTATTTTCCTTTGTTTTTGGGTATAGAAAAGTACGATAATGTATGATAATGAGTTTTAAAGAAAGGAAAATAAAATTTGCACCTACAGTGTTGGACAAAATTGCACCACAACATATACATGTAAAATGGTTGCAGAATCAAGTTACAAGTGGATTTGCAAAATGTATGTCATACTGTTTTTTAATCTAAAAGTTGCTTTTGCTGTTGTGCTGTTATATCTGGCCTTTGAATAACCAAAGTTGCCTTACAGTCAAAATACTCAGCGCATTCTGCTTATCATTTAGGAATGACTTTCATTAATCAGGAACAGATGGCATTATTGAAATCAAAATTCAGGTTTACAATAAACTGATTATTTGAATCTTCTAACGGTAGCCTCATTTGAAAGTTCACAGGCGAAATATACAACCATTGGCCGCTGTTGGTTTCAAAGAATTCAGTCCCTTGGACTTTATACATGTATGAAATTTTCTTCACTTTCCGTGAAAATTTCTCTTTCACAGCCAGCACACTAGCATTTTAATAATTATTCTTGGGAGCGAACAGAAATAGGTCAGATGTGTCAAGCCGCCAACTGTCGCCTGCTTTGCACGTGAACATTCACCTGATGTCAATAACAAACCAATCAGCATTCGTTATTTCGAATGAGGCTACCATTGGAAGATTCCAATAATCAATTGTTAACCTGAATTTTGATTTCAATAATACAGTCCGTTCCCGATTAATGAAAGTCATTCCCAAATGATAAGCGAAATGCGCAGAGTATTTTGACTATAAAATGCCTGGATTTATTGCAGCAGAAACCATTTGTTTGCCTTGAATGCTTATTTGAAGTTGAAAACTGCAACTGTATCCTGTTTACTGCAATAAATAATTGAAGGGCTCAGAGCATAACCGACCTATGTCACGTTTTAGGTTGTTTTTTTTTTATTTTTCTTGCACAGATTTGTCCATTTTTTGGCATGTGAACTACAAATTAATTGCAAAACATTGTTCAGGATTTTTTCATTTTTTTTCATCGTTTTTTAGAAATAATATGTGCAAAAAAAATATATATCTCCCACTGAACCCCACTCGAAAAAATGAATCCCAAAGTTTACCCAAATTTCTTGATTTTATGCTATTTTTCACTTCAGATGGCCAAGTTTGGGCCCGTGCCGCTAAATCCTGCTCATGAAAAAACAAAACACACACAAAAAAAAACAATCCCAAAGTCTCTTCCCTCAAAATCGCTTCATTTTATTGCCAATAATCAGTGACTAAGTTTCATTTTAACTGCCTTACGGACCTCCTAGGAAGCACTCCCAATCCTCCGCTGCTGGCTCATAGTCTTTGCCCACTTTGCCCAATTTCAGCCGGCCAACAAGAGCTCACTTCCAGCTGCTCAAAGCTGTATTTCAGCTGTATGTTCGTTCAGGTCATTGGTGCGGGTCAGGGGTATTGCGGTTGCATATACTCATGGCCAATCTGTCAAAATTACGCTCTGAATGTACAGTCCATAGCACTAGAGGGCCACAACTCTGCTTTTTTCAGATGAAATTGTCAAATTCCTTAGGGTTAGTGCAAATTTGACCAGGTTTGTGATATTAGGTGTGGTTACACACACCACGGTAAATGGCATTTCCCATGGTAGATCATCCCACAGTGAAGCACACTTGGGTTTAGTATACCATGTTAACCAGCAGTTACATTGTAATTTCTGATTTGCCAAGGTAAAAAAAAAATATCACGCAATTCAGTGAATTGCTTTTCCTTTGCGATTACGTGTTGATATACAATGGAGCATAGTGATTGGCTCATGTACCTTGGGCATCAAAACACCATTGCACATTATCACGTTAAATGTCATGGGCGCTTCGTGTGATCTTTTTTATGTATCCATGGATATTTACCATGGGATATTTACCTCGGGAAATGTCGGTCACACTCACTAAATGCAGTTTCCTGTGGTGAAAGGGTCATTTACCACGGTAAAAGTGCCCCCTGTAACTGCACCTATTATTCATTGTATGATAAATGAGGCAAATCTGAGTGAGAAAAATTAAAAAAACCCTAAAAATTGACATAGGTCGGTTATGCCCTGAGCCATTCAATTGTCACCTGTTGTTAGTTTTAAAAACTATGACTGAGTGAAATGTGATAATGCTGGCATTATGGGTTTGATGGAATGGTTGAAGCTGCTACAGTATAAATCTGCATAAATCAGGAAGCAAGCTGACTTCATTCATTTAAGACCAGTCATTCAACAGCACAAAAGCAATTCCATTTGAAACTTTATTCTGCATTCATTTCATTTAAGAGTGTGGGTTCTATATGCCACTTAAATGAATTTAAATTTTAAGGGTGCCAAATTAATTTAATTTAGGGTACTTTTGCACAAGGATTACAACAGGGGTTTTAACATTGAAGTTTTGATGTCATAACAAACCAAAGTAGCAGCTACTTGACCATTTTTTTCTTAACCATCCAGCCCTTAAAGTATCCTGCTGATACAGAAATCGGAATAGAACGTTTTTGCCTGGATGTCAAAAGATTTCTCATTAGCTTCTATTACTTTCTTTTGTTCCATACACCAGCATGACCGCTGCGCTTTTGTCTTATAAATTCTCAGGAAATGGTTGCAAACCACCGATACGTGATACAATCTATGATGTTTACATTGTCAGACAATATTCCAAGAAAGCAAAGTCAAAATTATTCTCGCATTATGTATGTGTGACTCTTACAGGTGTAAGCAGTTGAATTAAAATAGTGTTACTAATTTTTGTCTAAAATTTTTGTTTCTTGCAGTGCATTGATGTCTGAAGTTGGTCATAAAAATCACCCAGTCCATTTACTTAAATTTTCTAGTATTGTTCAATATTTGAAAGCTTATGTGGGTTTCCAAAGAACTGAAATAAAACTAACTGTCAAGAAAATAATATTCAATGGAACTGTTACTGCTATAAATGTACTCTGTTATGCACCTCCTTAACACGTTACATGTATGCAGTTAAATTCAGTGGTGTATGTACTCAAAAGTTACCAACTTTTGGCAGTGTTTATTTAGCTGCAAGGAGTGTTAACACAGCACCTCGATGGTGTTGTTATAACACAGCTGAACGTGTTGATTTACACCAATTTAGTGTAAAATTCTCATTGGTGTAAAATTACCTTATTTTGGTGTGCGCACAGCTGCAACGGATTTTACACCATTGTGGTGTTATTTTAACACCTAAAATGGGTTAAAAAAACACACCTCTGGTGTAAATTGACCCTTTTGGGGGTAAAATTACACTGATTGTGTGTTATCATAACACTATAGGGGTGTTTTCTAACGCAATCAAAATTGCTCTTATCCGTAATATACACCATATTGGTGTAAATGTACACCATTATAGCGTAAAAAAACACTTAATTGGTGTGCACACAGCTGCAATAATTTACACCTTTTTGGTGTTGCCATAACACTCTCGATTTTTCTGTGTAGTCAAGTGGAGCGCTTATACCAGCATCTTCTCGAAGAGAAAGGCATCGATTTACGTCGTCGCAGTTTGGGTAGTCTCCACATCTTTAGCTTCTCCTCAACTCTTCGGTTGGACAGAATATCGCTTCATACCTGGAAAATCGTGCTGTTTTGTTGACTGGCCACCAAACTTCTACTTTATGTATTTCATGATCATAGTATGCTTCATGAGACTTCTTTTAGCAATAGCCTTTTCGTGTTACAATATTCTGGTGTTTACAAGGGAAGCGAAAAGGAAAATTGTAGTTTCAAAGAATAACCTTCCACCACCACAGCAACGACAGCATCACTGTGATGCTGTACCGGAGGAGTCTAAAACAACAGGTGAAGTGCAAAATAAGACCAAAGCAGACATTGAACTAAAATGCAACAAGGTCCAGTTTCGAGTAACACCGGTAGAAGTTAAGATCACAAACACGTTCCTTTTGATGGTTACCCTGTTCGTTTTTTTAAGTTGCTGGGCACCGTTAGCTGTAACTATGTTTTTTTAATGTGTACTACACAAGGTCTTTACCACGCGCGGTAGACATTTCATCATTGTTACGTGAAAAAGTGTTAAGTTTAAGGCTGTAAAAAGTGTTAAAAATGAAAACTAGACGTTTCGGCAATGCTGCCTTCCTCAGTAGTAAAAATGTGTTCGTTGCGAGCGTGTGCGAAAATTCAAAAAATTCAAATTCACGCGTCAGTGCCGAAGAAAAGCGCGCGCAAGGCTAGCATACGAGTTAATTATGAAAAGCGTTTAGGTCCCGTTATTTTGTTGGCGTTGTGAATGAAAGGACAAGTGTTGCATCGTGTGCGTGCACATTTAAAAGTTCCCTGTTCATCGTCAGATTTCAGTGTACTCGTAACTAGAAAGTTGCCTATATTTTTGTCACGTTTGAATGAAGTTAGTGGGGGTTGTGAAAAAATTCTGCCAGTTTCGGGGTCGTTTTGGAGCAATTTGAATTTTTTTTTAAATGATGCTTTTGACTGTGTGATTGTGTGGGTGGAAAGTGAGGGTGAATGGAATTCTCTCGTTCTCTTCCTTCTGTAATGTTTGTAGTGCTGATTGCCTGTCGATCTGTTGTGCACGTTGTTGGCCCGTTTTAACAACAGAGTCAGGGTACCCACGTTTCTTGAAAAACTGGCACATTTCTTCCGATTTGTTGGAAAAATCGGAGTCATCATTACAAAGACGTCGAAGTCTGAGAAATTGAGAATACGGAATGGCGTTTTTAACGTGTGATGGATGTGAGGATGAATGTAACAGATAACTGTGGGAATCTATAGGTTTGTAGTGCACACTTGTGGATAAACTGTTGCCGTTGATCGAAATATTGATGTCAAGAAAAGCGACAGAGGTTTCAGAAATTTCCCAGGTGTATTTTAGAGCCGGATGAAAAGTATTGACAGAAGTTATGAAATGATTAAGTTCTTCTTTACTGGAAGAGGTAGCGCCAATGCAGAACCTAAACGATCTATTAAAATCACTGATCGTTTTACATGCACCTCCGTAAACGTTATCTACTACATAACATGTACTTTTTGCAAAAAGATATACATTGGCGAAACAGGGAGGAAACTGGGCGACCGTTTTCGAGAACATCTCCGAGACGTTGAAAACATTGACAAAGACGCATCCAAACCAGTCGCGCGTCATTTCAATCTTGCTAACCATTCTAAGCAACACATGACAATCTGTGGCGTTTCCCTACACCAGGGCAACACCGAAAGCCGTAAAAACTTAGAACAAAAAATCATCTTTCGAATTGGCACTCTCAAACCCCACGGAATTAACGAACGCTTTTCATTCAACTAATTCACATTTGTTTTTCACGTCACAAAATTTCCACCAATGGCGAAGCTCCTCCTACTATATAAAACCACACACTACCCACAATCCCTTGATTCGCTCCGACGAAGGGCTAGCGCTCGAAACGTCAGCTTTCTCGAATCTTTTTTACGGTGGCTAATTTACCTTATCGACTCAGTCGATAAAACCAAATTCTTGTGTTTCACCCCCACCGACTAACCCCATTCATTTAATATATATAGATATATAGGCTGAGCCTAACAGCGTAGCTCTTTGAACAGAAAGCCGATGATAAACTTAACTGAGGTGAAAGGTCGGAAGCACAAGAATAAAATTGACGCCCGGGCTATTATTTTAATTTTAACAATTCTCAAAAACAGACTTACATGTACGCGGCCGTTTGCACAGTACATTTAGACCGTACAAAAGTTCACAAAAACAACATAAGACCACGCGAGTGAAGTTTAGAACTACAAAATCCAAGTCTTGTTTTGTTTACATAAAATCGCTTTTCAACTTATGTAATGAATGGACAACACAATCTTCTTTCGAAAAATTTTATTCAAATCTCCATAAGTTTATGTTTAAAAGCAAAACGCGAACCATTTATAGCTCGTCGAGGCCGAGATGTCTCCGATGAAAGAAATCAAATCAACTGAATTCAACTGAGCGCGTTTTATAAACAATTCTCCAAAATTAGCGAGAACACGAAGAAAAAGTCAATCACAGATTGATATCAACATAAATTCCCATCGAAAAATGTATTCTGTTTTACCTTCAAGTCCCTCTACCGCATGGAAATTCTTTAAATCCCCGCTACTTCAGTTCTGAAACCCGAAGTAACAACCATCTCCCACATTGCTCCCATCCTCGAAGCAAGATTTTATCCCTGAAAGCTGTTCCTTTTCCACTATAGCGGCTTCTAGTATCCCTTAATTAGTATCCCTGTCTTGAGCAGCAAACCGCGAAAAAATGCAGAAGAAGAACGACTTTCATTTAAAGTCTTTAAACGGTTTTCTCCGCTAAACACAGCAGTGTTTTCCGGAGTGTTTTTCCAGGTGACATGAAATTGAAAAGATCTTTGATGTTGTGTGGCGTCATACGCGCATGTTTTACGACAGTATACGCGCCCGCGAGTTAGCCCTGAGAGACGGCAGGCACACAACGTGCTCGCGAAACATTCCACTAGCCATGACCATGAAAAATGACGGGCATGGGTTCTATGGTTCCCTGGTTCTATGAGTATGGGGCTCCGCGCGGGCCTTCGGCCTGCAGAGCTCCGCTATAAAAAGGTGTTCGCTTTACTAGCTTCTTTTTTCAGCCGCGATAAATGCTAAATCCTAGGTTTGCTCGTTATGTTATATGCAGCCTTGACAAAAATTTCATCTAATTTGCAGTTTGAATCGTGAATTGTACCTCGCTTACTCACTCATTTTTCAGTGCAATTTTTGTCGCGTTCAAGTTGCATCTTCAAATCGCGTGTTTAAACTAGCGGCAATTTCAGTGCAATTTTGTCGCGCAGACTAGGTTTCGAACATGTTTGAAACCTAATGCAACTTGGCTGCGATGTTTGGGAAATCACAGCAAATCGAAGCAAATATCGCACACGAATCGCAGAGAAATCGCCGCTAGTTTACACTTGCGATAAAAGTTGCATTGGAGAGCGCGACAAAAATCGCATCCAAAATCGCATCAAAAATCACCTGTGTAAACCGGCCTCTGAACCTTTCATCTTGAAATATCGCATTTTTAAGTAGTTTAGTTTTCGCATTTTATCTCGCGAGGCTCAATATTTTCCTTGCCCTCGCTAGTTTCCGAAATATCTGAGAAATTTAATCTCTTAGAAGGACTTTTGTCGAAATTCGCAGCCAGCAAAACAAACCACATCGGCTCTTCACACATTCGAAGGTGGTGCGTGTGAAAAATCGTTCTTGGAAACGGCCTCCATAGTAAAAACACCGGATTTTTTAAGTGCTAAAGAACAGTCTTGATAGCTTCCCAGTCTTCAAAGTCTCCTTCATTATAGGCTTACAGTATGATATACAACATTGCTATTCATAAAGCTGTGCGTGAAAGTTTAAGTTAGGTCTTCTGGAAATCAGAAAAGTGGCTTTTACCAACTCTGTTTGGCCAGTTTGTGAACCTTCCTTTCTAATAATTAATGATGTCTAGGCTTTCTGCGAGATTCGTTATTTGATCACTTGTCTAAAGAAATGACATGTAGTTTGCACATTTTCAAACAAAACAAAACAAAAAAAAACAACAAGATTTTGCAAGTACCAGTACTTAAATCAGACAGGTGGAGGTGGTATTGAACAACACATTAGGATCAATAAACGGATAATGGGCCTGCTGTTCTGGTTGTATGATTCTCGCTTTTTGTGAGAGAGGTCCCGCCGGACAGGCCCAAACTAGAATACCTTTTATACACTTTTGTTTTTAATAAAGAAACCTTAAACTTTGAATACTGTCTTTGGAAGATTATAAGAAGAATAAAACTTGAATATCGTCAACTACATTGTTTTGCATAGCTGCTCTCTGCCGGTGGAAAATCAAATTGACCGAGGAAATTTTAAAACTGGATTTTCGTTGGGTAATCTTTATTCGCCGCTTGTAAACAAAATATATTTCTGTCGAAGGACATTTTATTTTTTTGAATAAAAATATTACATAACCATATAAAATAATATCTTAATAAAGATTCTATCTAATTATTTTGGTTTAGTTAAAGAACTATATGGTGAAAGTGTAAAAAACAAAATTGGAGAATCCGGGTATCGATCCCGGTACCTCCCACATGGTAAGCGGACGCTCTACCACTTGAGCTAAATTCCTGACACGATATGCTTTAAACGAAAATCCGGTTTGGAGATTCTATCGGTCAATTTGATTTTCAACACCAATAACCTGTCATTTTCAGAAAGAAGGACTAACCGGTAATAAATCTAATAAGTTCCTAAAACAAAATATATCTGTTTTTGTTGAACGATATTTTATTTTATTAGATAAAAATATTACATTACCAGATAAAAAATAATATCTTAATAGAGATTCCATTTATTTTTTTGTTTTTGTTAAATAACTATAACGTGAAAGTGAAAAACAGGGAAGAGATGTGGAGAATCCGGGTATCGATCCCGGTAATTCCCGGGCGCTCTACCACTTGAGCTAATTCCACATCATGCAGTTTTGTGGTAACGTATTAGATGTTTTAACGGTTAGTTCTTCTTTCTAGAAAATGACATGTTATCATTTTGAGTTTTTTTTTATTAAAGCGAAAAAACTTTGATGTGTCTTTGGAAGATTATAAGGAGAATAAAACTTGAATATTGTGAACACCATTGACTACAATTCCCTGGATGCCAAGAAAAGTCGGGACAGGCCGAAGGCCGACAGACCACCGAAGCGTTATCGAGCGGCGAATACGAGAGCGCGAGAAAAGCCTCTGGCGACAAGAATAGTGTCTCGTTGTAAGAACGCTTTCCTAGATAAGAAAATAATTGTCACGTTATAAAGAGGGGGAGAGATTGAGCAGAATTGCTTCTCTAAATAGACCATTGAACATGCGAAAGAGAACCTCTGCAGCTCGAAAACGAATAATGAAAACGTGGGGTACGATACAAAATAAGTCAAACAACATGATAATGGTTATGATGATGATAATGATGACGATGATGATGATGATGACGATGCTGATGATGATGATGATGATGATGATTATGTTCATGTGATTTCAATGTCCATAACAGATATTCCCGATCCCCATTTATAATTCACCGACCTGCACCGGTAAAATAAGATGAAAATTAAAAATAAAACAGCTGCTGCGTAGGAGATTACCGACGTTTGGGTGTTGCCACATGAACTTGCTAGGCGAAATACTTTCGATTATGGTAGACACTGTGGTATGTTGTGAGCTGTGTAACCGCTCCTCCAGTAGTTTTCCAACAGATCGATTCGGATGAAACACGTTGTCAGTTGCTAGAATTAAAGGAAGTTGTGTTCTCTAACTTTGGCTGGTTTATTTGGCCCAGAATATTACATTGGCGACGAGGTACGGACAAAAACATGGCATTAATCGGGAAAATCGAGGAATACAACGAGAACGACAGCTGGATTGAGTACACCGAACGACTCGAGAACTACTTCGCGGCGAATGAAATTTTGGACAACAACAAGAAGCGAGCGGTACTGCTAAGCGTATGTGGAGCGAAAACTTACAAGCTAATCAGGAATTTGGTAAATCCAAGGAAGCCAACTGACAAGTCGTTTGCTGAGTTAGTTAAGCTAGTCAAAAATCATCTAAATCCAAGACCCTCTTCAATCGTCTATCGGTTTAAATTTAACAGCCGCTTCCGCCAGCCGAGAGAAACAATACAGCAATATGTCGCCGAACTGAGGAATTTATCGGAGCACTGCGAATTCAACGACCAACTGGAACACATGCTCCGTGATCAACTGGTTTGCGGTGTGAATGATGAATGCATACAGCGGAGATTGCTAGCGGAAAGTAATTTGGAATTCAAGAAGGCAATGGAATTAGCCACCGCAATGGAAACTGCCGACAGAAACACACGTGATCTGAAGCATGGAAACCCAGAAGAGAAACCGAAAGAACCACAAGTAAACCGCGTGACCAAGGAGCCACCGAAACAGCCGCCAAGGAACCCGAAGCAATCTAAACAAAGCTATCGTTGCGGAGGTCAGTTTCACGAGGCCGACAAGTGCAGGTATAAAGAGGAAGAGTGCTATAGATGCCATAAGAAGGGTCACAAGGCAAGCAAATGCCGCAGTAAACGTAAAGTGGGCTCTCGAAGCAGCAGCAAATTTGGAAACACACGTCGCCTGGAGACAGCAGAAGAGGCCGAGGAAGAATATGAAGAATACACAGTGTTTCACATAGCCGCAAGGGAGAGAGAACCGTATCGAGTCGACCTACAACTAAACGGAGTTCAGACAAGCATGGAAGTTGACACTGGTGCTGCAGCTACAATCATCAATGAAGAAACCTACAAAAGAATCATTGATGGAAATTCTGTGAAGAATCAACCGCAGATGGGAACCGCTAAGGTGAAACTCAGAACTTATACAGGTGAATTAGTAAAGGTCTTAGGAACTGTGAACATTGTTGTAAAGTATGCGAAACAAGAAGTGGAGCTGCGAACACTCGTAGTGGAAGGATCAGGTCCTAACTTACTGGGAAGAGACTAGTTGAGAGTTCTGAGACTCAACTGGAAACAGTTGTTCAAAATGCAAGTTGATGGAAACAACCAAGAGTCTGCACTTGGAAGATTGATCGATCAGTACTCGGAAGTGTTTCAAGAAGGACTTGGAACATTCACGGGCCCGAAGGCAAAGATTCATGTGGAAAAAGAGGCGAAACCGGAGTTTTTGAAGGCTAGACCAGTGCCTTACGCCATGACAGGGAAAGTAGAGGCTAAACTCAAGAGGTTACAAGACGAGGGAACAATTGAACCTGTCCAGTTCTCGGAATGGACAGCCCCCATTGTACCTATTTTGAAACCAGATGGCTCAATTCGCATCTGTGGAGATTACAAAACAACTGTAAATCAAGCGTCTAAGTTGGACAGTTATCCTATCCCAAAAGTTGAAGATCTCTTGGCAACTCTAGCAGGAGGCGAAAAATTTACTAAACTGGACATGAGCCAGGCATACCAGCAGTTACTTCTTGATGATGAATCTAAACAGTACACCACCATCAACACGCACAAAGGATTGTTCCAGTACAACCGTCTACCCTACGGGATATCATCTGCACCAGGAATTTTTCAGCGGAACATGGAAAATCTGCTGCAGAACATTCCTTACGTAATCGTCCGGGTGGATGACATCCTAGTGTCCGGAGCTTGTGACAAAGATCACTTAAACAACCTGGAAGAAGTCTTGAAACGACTAGCAAGTGCTGGCTTACGACTTCGGAAAAGCAAGTGTGTGTTCATGGAACCTCACGTAACCTACCTGGGTCACAAGGTCAGCAAGGAAGGTATTCGACCGTTGGAAGACAAGGTCGATGCTATTACCAATGCACCAGCGCCCACGAATGTGTCAGTAGACTGTTGAAGTATAGATGGATCTTCTCCATTGTATATTTCAGGAAAAAACAAAAACAAAATCAAATACAAGGGCTTTTTCCTTTAAAAAAATCTCTCTTTCGAAATGTTCCCTACGAAATTTTATAAAATGTTCTTTTTAACTGTAAATAATATGCAATTAAAATATAAGTTTTCAATACACCACCCTGGCTGCCGAGTGAGCAAAAAAATAAACAAACAAAAAAGAAAACAGGCCCTTATTTAGATTTTTTACTGATTAGAGATACAACATGTTGTTCGAGGTGTTTTTCAAACAATATTTGACCACTTGCCCAAAGAAATTACATGTAGTTTTTTTTTTTTCATTGTTAAACAGAACAAAAAAAAAAAAAAGAAAAAGAGAAACACCAAGATATTGCAAGTGCCAGAATTTAATCAGACAAGTGGTATTTAACAACACATTGCATCGGGATCAATAATTGACCTCCTGTTGTGTGATCGGCCTGTTGGTCTAGTGGTATGATTCTCGCTTTGGGTTCGACTCCCGGACAGGCCCGTAAAGAAATATATTTTATACACTTTTGTTTTTAATTAAAAAACTTAAACAACGAATCGAAAAAACTTTATTGGAGCGCTTTCCTTTCGTATGGGAAATCCGTGTTTTCCAGTGGTATATCGAATGGAACAGACTTTTCCACTGGAAATGTTTCGGAATAATAGGAATACCTTCAGAGGTAGTCCTCTTTTCTCGTTTTTGCCGAAATGATCGGAAAATCCTGTACCATCTGCTGCGTCCCACTAGTGCCATGCTCCTTGACGAATTAAAGGCGATGTTTGTTATTGTAAATCGTTAGTACACTGTCTCTTCAAGGAATAGAAAGCAACTCCGTGCAAAAGGAACACGCTCTTGCCGTTCCGTTTTGATTGAGGACAAATTTGTCCTGTTCCTTTCTACCCGGCTTTTCCATTCAAATGGAAAGCGCCTCAGTGTTACTATTCTTTACTCTTCTTGTATACAGCTATTTCAACTAACGTTGTCGGATGAAAGCTCAAAATCAAGACCGCAAGGTAGTATGGGTAGTTGTAAATGGCCATTGCATTGAAAATTCCATACTACCTTGCGGTCTTGGCTTTGAGCATTTTCATCCGACAACGTTAATTGAAATAGCTGTATAGAATACATTTGAAGCTACAAGACCTTTCTAAACTGGTGAAGAGTTGTCAGATGCGGCGTTAACACTTTTACTGCACGATTCAAACTATCAGTCAGGCAATATTGTTAAGTCTTTGGAAGTGAAACATTTAAGGTAATTCCATCGAAAAAGAAGTTGCAATGAAATTTTTCTAAATTTTCGAACAGTAAATTATCCTCACTGCATACCTAATGCAACGTCACGGTAAACTAAGTTTGCCTTGGCAAAAGATATGCAGTGAGGCTGGGTGAAGTGGTCACTGCCACCAGGGGAGGAGGGTGGGGAGAAAAGTGTATTCAGCAGGTACTCAGGTATTCCCCTTAAACTGCGAAATTTGACATTGTGCCGTCTAATTTTATAGCAGGGGGCCGCAAAGGATTATGCATGATCCTGCTGCTTGCCCGGGATTAGCGGAATGGGGCGTATTTCCGCGACACGCTAATTATATATGCAGTGATAATAGCAGAACAATGTCATCACGAAAAGCCTTAACGCTGATTGGATAAGTGTTAAATACATTTTTTTTAGAAAGATAGGGAATAGAGTGTTTTACATCTAGCTTTATACATTCTTGTTCTTGCACCTGTGTCTTAATAGCGGATGTCTGTAAATATTGAGAATCCGACGACAGAGGCAAAATTTCGAATTTCTTTTTATTTTACCAAAAGAACGTATTTAGTGACCCATTTTCGAAAATGGGTTTAAAAGGTTCGATTTCATTTTACTTTTTTCAAAATTTCGATAAGTCGAAAATTAGCCTTTTGAGTCCGCGGGTGCTTTCATGGACCACTGAATTTTGGCCATTTTGGACCATTTTCAACACGCTCCTGGTATCATAACATTCGGTATCCTACAATGCCTTTTACACAGTAAATTAAACATCTTTTTAGCTTTCTTTTGCAATAAAATTTAGTCGGAAATGTTAAGTTTAAAGATCATTTTGGTTTTGTACAAAACACATCTTCGCCATGTAAACAATATCAAACAAGAAGGCAAATTTAAGCAAACTTGTAATTAGTAAAATGCAGTCTGGTATATGATTTTTAGGCGAAAAACAACACTACATTATAGCTGAATCTGTCTTTTATTTATTCTGAAATTAGGTTTGGTGGCCCGTAAATACAGCGCTACTGAGAGGTTTATCCATGAAGGCCAATTTCGCATTCGATTAATTGAATTATGAGCGCTAGAAGTATTTCAATGACGGTGAACTTAAGAACGAAAATAACTCAAGGAACAGCGAAATTGGCCCTTAAGCAGGTCTTTAAAACTATGGAAACAGCATTTACATGTTTTAGAAATATTCATATGTTCTGTCAAGAAGCCAAAATGGCGTTTGATTAATTTCAGCTTATTACCTAATCGCTAAGTATGCCGTTGTTATTCTCGACTGTCTAAGTAAGAAATGTTGTGAAGTATTTATTCGTTTGAATTGTTATGCTTAAGGTTTCTCTAATGTTTAGGGTTTCTTTATGATTCGCGTTCATAGTCCAAGGTTATTGAAGGTTTAGCCCACACTGGTAGTTCTTAGGTTTTTGATAAGTGTCATCTACTTTATTGTTTTGTTAAACTTGAATGTCGGTTCTTTAAGTAGGCGTGCTTGGAAACTGAAGCTGACCTTGGATTTTACCTACACTAGGATTCCTGTTTGGGTGTCTAGTCCAACTTTACAGTTTTAGCTCTAGTATTCCATTGGTTCTTTAGTACTTGTCATCGACGGCCGTATAGATGTTTCCTTTACTCGCTTTGTTAGGCCACCGGATATGTATTAAAAGTTCCCACGGTCCGCGAACCCAAACATGTCTATAATAGTACTATATAGGTAGGCTTGTTTCAGTCGACAAATAAGTAGTAGTCAGTCATTCAGCAGTAATCAGTAATCAGTAATCTTGTAGTCTAGTCAATCGACCAATCTTGCAGCCTTGTAACCTACGTTGATCAAGCTTGAAGCTACGCGAGAAGTCCCCAATAAAGAAGACTCCTGTAACCTCTTGTTTCAGCAAGCGAGGCCTCATCACAGTTCTTTCGAACTACAAGGATCAAAAACATTCTATACCCGAATACTAATCACAAGTTGTTCTATTGAAAGGTTAAAAAAGAATAGCATTATATACTAACAAACGACCATTTCCGGAATTATAAGCTGGGGATTGTGACGTTTTTGGGTCAAAACTGTCCGAAAATAAAACTAAGTACCTTTGTCATACGCGATATGCTTATAGAACACTGAGAGGAAGATATCAAGTGAATTTTCCGAGAGATAGTAAACCATAGCCTGAGTTTTAGCGAGTTTTCCAAGACATAAAGCGATAAACTTGTTGAAAAAAATAAGTTGCATTCCATTTCAATCCCGGCCATGTGCAGCCCAAGACACTTATTTTTACTCTTAGAGCTGGACCAATATTTTTCGGTTTTCACTGATATAAATAATAACCCAGCTTTTTAAGGCAACATTGAACTGGGGACATAGACCCTTTAATTACGGACAGTACCTTTTGTTCACAGTGTCTTTGTGAAAGAACTTTGTCTGGGCCGTGAATGTGACAATAAATATAAGTTCAATAGTTTCATAAAATGAAAAAAAAAATAAAGCACTATTAATAGTATTCCACCATAAAGTGGGAAAATAATTAGCTGCATGTAAAAATGTCATACAATGACACAACACATTCTAAAATGATTGGTGTTTAGTTTTCAGTTGAATGTCGAAATTAACTTCGCTATTGCTTTGGTTTTCCATTGCTGCGCATTGTTGTTACCTAAAGGACACTCGCGCCACTTTCTTAACCAATCATAAGTACTGACAACCAAAACTAATCGTGACTTGCTCGCACGTATTTTCTCGCGCTTGACGCCGACTCCTTGGAATGTGTCGGCGGCTTCAGTTTTGATCGGAACACAGTTTATAGAATAAACTGGTTATGAAACTCAGTCAGTCCTTTGTTATATGTTTTTGTTCTCCATTTATTTTGTTCGTTTGCCTCGACCGTGCACAAAACACAAAAGGTATTGAAATGCATATGAGCAACTGACCAATAGAAACATTTGGGCTCACACGTTAGACACGGCTCTTAGCTGCCATACAATTGCACAACACAAAGTGAACGATAATCAGCTGTCTGCAAAAATATTACGCAATGACATAAAACACAAAGTGAAATATAACTAGCTGTCTGTAAAAACTACGGGTAGAGAACTTTGAAATAAAGGTACCATCTTTTAACAATACATTTAAAAAAGTGCAGATAGCCCTTTGAAAAACAAAGGAACTGTTCTACTCAGGGCAATTTTCACCTTTGGAGTTTGTATAGCTCATTAACTGTAAACTGTAACTGTAAATCTTTTTTAAAACACGGTAAAATCATCAGGAACCTAACCTAGCTAACCTAACTAGCCTAAACAAATTACAAAGCTAACTACAATTAATATAATAACCTGTTTTTCATGAATGCCGTGTGTAGTTTAAATTAAAAATTCAGATAAGCTGAACGTTTAAATTGACTTAGAGATTTCATTTCTCTCATATCACAGGGTAGGCTGTTCCAGAGAACTGCTCCGCTATAACTAAAGCTATTTTTCATGTAATTAGTTCGTGGGAACGGGACGACTAGTTTATTATCAGAGTCCCTCAGGGAATAGCGCATTCCATTTCGTATAACAAATTTAGAGGACAGGTATTCAGGAACAAGACCATTTAAACACTTGTAAACCATTATTATTTTCTGTATTTGAAACTGTGTGTTCAAATCTTTCCAATCGAGTTGTCTAATTAGGCAGTTGGCGTCCGCGTCATAGCTAGAAAGGGTTAAAACACGAGCGGCACGGTTCTGAAGCTTCTGTAGCCTTTCAAATAAAGTTTTACCACAATTACCCCAAACAAGATTGCAGTAATTGAAGTGAGATTGAATTAGCGCGTTGTATATATAATGAAGAGTAGATGGGGGCACAAAAGGTCTAATTCTTTTTATGGATCCTATCCCGGAAGCGATCTTTTTAGATAATTTATCGATGTGTATTTGCCACCGTAGATTTTCATCAATAAATATTCCAAGCGATTTGACAGAGGAAACTTGTTCTATTGGAATATTATCAATCAAGAGCTCAGGTGGGTTTGACAAAGTACTCAATTTTTGTCTAGAACCAATTAGCATGAATTCAGTTTTGGCAGTGTTCAAAGTAAGTTTGTTAGAGATAAGCCCCTTGTTTAGATTATCCAAATCGTGAATCAGGTTTAACTGTATTAAATTCACATCAGCGTCCGCATAAGTGATGTGAGTGTCATCAGCATACATTCTAGGCTGGCATGATGTTAGGCAATTAGGCAAGTCGTTAATGTATATGAGAAATAAAAGGGGGCCTAGGATTGTTCCCTGCGGTACCCCACATTTAAGTGAACATATTTCAGAAAGAGAACCATTAACGAGACATCGTTGTGTGCGATTAGTTAAATATGACGTAAACCAATCAAGAGCTATTCCTTGTATTCCGTAAAGATTCATTTTGGATAAAAGAATATCATGGTCGACAGTATCGAATGCCTTTTTTAAATCAAGAAAAACCACAGCATTAACAGTTCCACGGTCGATATTAAACGCCCAGTTATCAGTAGCTTCCAGAAAAGCAGTTACAGTTGAGTGTAATGAGCGAAAACCCGATTGCTGTTTAGAAAGGATATTTTCAGTGGTCAAAAAAATTATACAATTGGTCATAAACAATCCTTTCAAACACTTTAGCTATTACTGAAATGACTGAAATAGGCCGATAATTATTTAGATCAGATGGCTCACCTTGCTTAAACAACGGAGAAACCCTGGCACATTTCCAGTCGTCAGGAAATATACCAGAGACTAAGGATTTATTAAATAGATCACATAGTGAAACTGAAATAAGATCAGCACATTCACGTATTATTTTAGCAGAAATGTTATCAAGGCCAGTTGCTTTAGATCTACATAATTTGTTTAGATGCGATAAAACAGTAATATATATATAGATAGGCTTAGCCTAACAGCGGAGCTCTCTGAACAGAAACGATAATGATAAGCTTAACTTAGGTGAAAGTTCGGAAGCACAAGAATTAAGATTAGAATTAAGATTGACGACCAGACTATTTTTCAATTTAAGCAATTCTCAAAAACAGTAAGCGTATAACGCGACCGTCTGCACAGTACATTTAGACTGGACAAATTACACAATAGCTCACAAAACAACATTTTCTCGTTCTAGAATAACTAGTATGACTAATTTCCGAATAAAATACATCTGTTGCGTCTCGAAAATTACCCGAAAAACTGATTTGGAAATGATGAGTTGCCAGTAGCTCAATTATGAGTCACAAGCTTCATAAATATTCGGATGACACCACAAAGCAGAAAATTTCTGTTCGGTCATTCGGGAGAAATCAATTTGCAACTGTGTTGTGATATCATTCCTTATGTCCCTTACGGTGGCCCGAGAGTTCTCAGTGCCATTGTGGAAAGTTGCCTTATTTCAAAAAACCCATATACCATAAGTATGGTCTTAACCCTATTTGGCCTGGGCTTTTTTTGAGTTTCTGAGCCTGGGGGGGGGGGGGGGGGGGGCACATTGTGCCCCCCCCCCCTTCGTAACTTCAAGAACATTAAGGCTATGACAATGAAACCTAGAGGGTACATAGTACATCCAAAACTGTCTCCTTTGCGGTCCGCACAATATATATGACGTAGGATGTATATGACGTAGTTATTAGGTAATTAGTTATGCGGCCGCCATCTTGGATCCGCCATCTTGGATTTCTGAATTTTTTTAAAACCTTTTAAAAACCGTCAAAATAAACGCTAAAAGAGGTAAAAATATAAAAGTTATACCAACAAACATTGTTTTTCTTCATTCAAAGGTATAAATATGCAAATTTCAAAAACATGGCTGTCAAAATCTTGTTGCCACGGAAACATCAAGTCACGTGATCAAAAAATTGTCACACGAAATTGTTGCCAGATAAATTTTAGGAAAAGTCACGAAGTTTGATGGCGTTTGAATACATATTAGAGAAGTACGGTGGCCCAAAAGGGCCACACACAAACAAAACAGAAAACACAAATTAAAAAAAGCAAAACGCAAACAAAAAAGCAAAACGCAAATAAAAAAGTACAACGCAAACAAAAAAGCACAACACAAACAAAAAACGAAACGCAAACAAAAAAGCACAATGCAAACAAAAAAGCAAAACGCAAACAAAAAAGCAAAACGCAAACTAAAAAGCAAAACGCAAACTAAAAAGTACAACGCAAACAAAAAAGCCGAGGAGTACTAGGAACGACTTCGGAAATTCTCGATTAAAAACCAATATGGCGGCCTAAATGCGATGAAACTCACGGTCAATGGAAGCGTTTAAGCTGAAAAGAAGCGTGGTTTTACGGTACACTTTACGAAGTTTGCGATTGTGACACTCTTTGAAGAATTTCTCGATCTTCTATGGCAAGCCATCCTTGTAGAAATGTCTGATTAAGCTGTTTTTGTCCCGCTGGCCGGTATTACCCATTGAAGAAAATAGTACCATCCAGCGGGACATCCTAAATTATAGCGGCATTTGTTTGCATGTACATCATATCTGGCTGTTTATTGTTTTGGCTATTGCCGTATTTTTATTCATGAAAGTTGCCATGTCCTTTTGGCCGGTGTTACCGAAGAAATAGTATCGCCCAGCGGGACATCCTAAATTATATCAGCAGTTGGTTGCATGTACATCACATCTAGCTTTCATTGTTACATTGTAATACAGACCTTGCTTTCTGTAGATTTCTACCAGCTCGGGACTACTGAACAGGAATATTTTTATTCATGAAAGTTGTCTTGTCCCTGTGGTTGGTATTACCTAAGAAAAAAGTACCGTCCAGGGGGACACACTAAATGATATTAGCCATCAGCTCACATTTACATCACTTACATGTGGGTTTTTACCTCACAACTTATTTCAGACTTTGCTTGTTATAGATCTTCACCATGGGTCGATGAGTTACCAGATATATTTTGGTGCTCAGTGGTCTTGTCCCTTTGGGCGGTATTATCTAAGGAATTAGTACTGATCAGAGGGACGTGATTGATTATATCATCAGTCAGCTATGACATCTTGCTTTTTTATTTCATGACTTATTTCATACCTTAGCGTATGAATGATCTACCAGTTAGATGTAATAGATTGTAACAGCAGTATATTTTTCAACATTTTTTGTATAATTTCGAAGCTTTCTTTTCTTTACCCACGATGTTTATCTTCATTGGAATAAAGCTAGTCATTAATGTATCCCTGTCTCATTGGTGTTAGACCTTGTTGTAACAACAACAACAACAACAACAATTCTTTACTGAGCTCTTAATATTTAATTGAACTTTACATATTATATATGTGTGAAAATACAACTTTAAAATAAAGGAAATTGAATGTGTGAGCTTGGAAGCTAAAAAACTGTTAGGTTTTCTGGTTAGCCCCCAATCCAACTTAGGTCAAAATATTAGCAGGTGAAAAAAGAAAAGAAAAAAGCCAGTGGCAGATCGATTCAGTAAAAAAATGAGGTGGCTGTGAAACCTAGGCATTGCCAGGCATCTACCCCCCCCCCCCCCCTCCCCCCTCCACCCCTACTGAAAAAAAATATATTCATGGAGATACAGTGGAACCTCTCCACAATGCCTCCCTTGGCCGTTGTAGAAAGGAGTAAACAATAGTGAATGTATCCACTGGGGAAAAAAAAAAACAAGCAGCTGTTTTCAGGAGCCCATTGTCCCGTTGCTGTGGAGAAGTGACCATTAGAGGAGGTTCATCTGTACTTTGAACTGATTATAGAATTCTGAGAGCATTTTTATCCAGAAAATAGGTCTCTAGAAGACAGATAAAAATACTAGACAAAAAGTGGGGCTCTGGCACCTTGCCATTTAAGTTGTGGATTCTCTTAAATTTATAATAAGGAAAGCCCATTTTATACTTTTGCATTGATAATTTTCCAAGCAGAGAAGGCAACATTTCACTGACAGAAGAAGACTTGGAAACCCTTGAACCAGGCACTTGGTTTAGGACTAATGTCTCATTTCATGTCATCTACAGTTTGGATTTTTCTTGTTTTTTTTTTTTACATAACTCTAAAACAAACATGAGATTTTATACAGTGTTTAAGTTTCTTAATTAGTCTTGCTGATATTATCCAGCGTGTCTCCTGGTTACAGACGGACAGGGCAACTGAATATGAAAATATTTGTATTAACTTATCCAAAACTTGTAGATCCTGCATACAGGAACGTTTAGAGAAAAGTCATGAAATCAAAAAGCAAGATGTCATAGCTGACTGATGATATAATCAATCACGTCCCTCTGATCAGTACTATTTCCTTAGATAATACCGCCCAAAGGGACAAGACCACTGAGCACCAAAATATATCTGGTAACTCATCGACCTATGGTGAAGATCTATAACAAGCAAAGTCTGAAATAAGTTGTGAGGTAAAAACCCACATGTAAGTGATGTAAATGTGAGCTGATGGCTAATATCATTTAGTGTGTCCCCCTGGACGGTACTTTTTTCTTAGGTAATACCAACCACAGGGACAAGACAACTTTCATGAATAAAAATATTCCTGTTCAGTAGTCCCGAGCTGGTAGAAATCTACAGAAAGCAAGGTCTGTATTACAATGTAACAATGAAAGCTAGATGTGATGTACATGCAACCAACTGCTGATATAATTTAGGATGTCCCGCTGGGCGATACTATTTCTTCGGTAATACCGGCCAAAAGGACATGGCAACTTTCATGAATAAAAATACGGCAATAGCCAAAACAATAAACAGCCAGATATGATGTACATGCAAACAAATGCCGCTATAATTTAGGATGTCCCGCTGGATGGTACTATTTTCTTCAATGGGTAATGCCGGCCAGCGGGACAAAAACAGCTTAATCAGACATTTCTACAAGGTTGGCTTGCCATAGAAGATCGAGAAATTCTTCAAAGAGTGTCACAATCGCAAACTTCGTAAAGTGTACCGTAAAACCACGCTTCTTTTCAGCTTAAACGCTTCCATTGACCGTGAGTTTCATCGCATTTAGGCCGCCATATTGGTTTTTAATCGAGAATTTCCGAAGTCGTTCCTAGTACTCCTCGGCTTTTTTGTTTGCGTTGTACTTTTTAGTTTGCGTTTTGCTTTTTAGTTTGCGTTTTGCTTTTTTGTTTGCGTTTTGCTTTTTTGTTTGCGTTTTGCTTTTTTGTTTGCATTGTGCTTTTTTGTTTGCGTTTCGTTTTTTGTTTGTGTTGTGCTTTTTTGTTTGCGTTGTACTTTTTTATTTGCGTTTTGCTTTTTTGTTTGCGTTTTGCTTTTTTTAATTTGTGTTTTCTGTTTTGTTTGTGTGTGGCCCTTTTGGGCCACCGTAGAGAAGTTATGAATGTTCAAAGTTAGCGCGGGCACTTTGTGCCCCCCCCCCCCCCCCCCAGGCCGAATAGGGTTAATGAAAAAGCGCGCTCGCATGTCATTCTCATCGTGAGCAGAAGTCCATAGGTAAAAGAAAATAGTCTTAACATTAACTAAAAACCTAGTATTATGTAGTGCCGATAGGGTGGGAGTGAAAACATCCCACACCCTTCCACCGGTTCAAATTTTAATCTAGCTTGGAAAGGCGTGGTAGCCAGTTATCCGGTTTCAAATTTGCATTACCATTGCTAGACCAGACACCCAAGATTCACATTCTTGACACCCACGTCAGGCCATAAGGATTGTCCGGATGTGAGCACCAAGCTCCTAACCTCATGTCATTTAATTTAGTCCCTGTACCTGTCTCGTATTTGTGAAGTGAGGTAAAAAATTTGTCTAAAGAAAAAATGTACTTCACAAAACATGTGGAGTCATCTGCATATTGGCGAATTTTAAAACGCTTTCCTCAGGCTTCTGGAAGGAGAAAACCTTCAATAGTATCATCCTTTCTTACACTGGTAGCCAAAACATCTCCGCATAAAATGTACAAAAGTGGAGACTGGGGATCTCCCTGCCTCACCCCCGACTTGAGTGGAATTACGATTAGCTATAATTTTCATATTTGCTTGACAGTGAGTGTTCCGCAAGAGAAATAAATAAATTTCTCAAACATCGTCCTACCTGGGACGTAACAAGTTTGATCTTCTTGAATAATCGAGGGTAACACTTTTGAAAGTCTGTTTGTAAGAGCTTTTGAACAAATTTTTTGTAATCAACATCTATTAGCGAAATGGCGGGGTCGCCAATTTTTTAAGTTTTTCCTATCATCTTTCTTGTAAAGTAACCTAGTCACGCCTCCTTGCATTGAATCACTGAAAGAATTATTTTCCAAACTAAATAAGGCCAAAAAGATCCCAGAATTTAGCGTAAAATTCTTGAGGTAATCCGTCTGAACCGGAGGTTTTCCCTGAAGAAAGTCCGCGCATTGCGTGGGTAATTTTAGCCAAAGATAAAACTGATTCTTCGCAGGATAAAATTTCGCTCTAATCTTTTTTCAAGTTTGTTCAAAAATTCGGTTTGGACTGTTAAATTAACAGGTTCTTGCGAGTACAAATTACGGTAAAAATCGAAATGAGCCGCAGTCTTGTTAAAAGACTTTAACACCGGCGGAGTTATAAATAGAATGTACAGTATTTTTCTGAGCCGTGTTGCTTCAAGCGTAAAAAAGAATTTGCTAGGTTTTTCACCTTCTTCAAGCCATATGACTCTGCTACGAATTTGGTTTCCTCTCATTTGGGATAATTAACGGCTCGAATTTCTCTTTCGAGCGTTTCTATGGTGGTTTTCGCTAAGTTATCTCCTTAAATAAGAGCCCCTTTTGCTTCGATCAAAGAAATTATGGTTGACCATAGTTGTGTGGCCTTATCGCGATTAAATATGCGTTGTTTACTTCGACCAAAATCTATAGCAACTAATGTTATAGATTCTTTAAGAAAATCCCACCAAGCTTGAATGGAATTAAATGCTTTCCGGTACAATACATGTTTCTTAATAATTTCTGAGATCATATCGTAAATATTAAATTCTAAATTTAGCCTCCAAAGTCCTGGTCCACGGGAAAATGCATTATGCAAATTGAGGATAAATCAACAGAATCATGATCGGAAAAAGCACAAGGCAAAATTTCACATTTTTGAAAGGGATCATACAAGTCCTGAGCAATAAAAAATTGTCCAAACGTCCAAGTAGCGATAGTTTTATCCGCGTTAAACCATGTGCATTGTATTTTTCAGTCGGCTGTGTTTTTGTTTTGCGCCAGATATCAATAAACGATGAACACTTGTGCAGATCTTTCAAATCCGTGGAAATTGTAAGATTTCCTCCAAACTTATAAGAAACGTTTTCAATGCAGTTAAAATCACCAGTAATTTTAAAAGAGTTCTGAAAAAAATATTAATGAATTGTATCATAAAAGCATTTACGTTCACCTGGATTCGTGGGTGCATAAGTATTAACCAAATTAATTTTGGTGTCGTCGAGTTCAGTTAAAACACTAACAATTCTACCAGAAGAATCTTTTTTTCCATTGTAAACATTTGAAATCAGTATTTTCAGCTACAAGAATGGCAACGCCGCCTTGTTTACCAAGAGCGGGCGACCAGAAACTTTTACCGCGCCATTTAGCTGTCAGAGAATTTATCGCATTTTGACTTGTCGCTAAAGTTTCTTGTAAACAAATAAAATCAGAACGGGAATTATTCGCAAAATCAAAAACAGAGCGTTGTTTGGCTTCATTGCCAAAACCACGGATATTCAAAGATGTAAATTTAGCTCTGAATGTAAAAACTTGGAGAAAATTCTTCTGGTAAAATTACATAAGAAGAACTTAGGCTTAACTAAGCAATTTTTGCAAATCACATTTAGACAGTTACTTGCTTTTCTGTTTATGCTTGTTTGTCCGATATCCAGTGTTTTTCCTCTTCGGCAAAGGTTGTTCGCCGTCATATTCAGAACGTTCGCGAGTTTTAGGGTCCGTTTTCTTTGCTTCAGGAATTGGCGTATCTTGTTTTTCTTTCTCCGTGATTTTTCCATTGACGAGTACAGGTTGTGTTGGTTTTGGCGCGGAGGCAAGCTTTTGCGAACTGCCCTGTTTGTAGCCGCGGGGAAGCGCGCGAAAAACAAAGCCTCGTTTCCAGTTCCTCTCTCTTCATATACGTCATCATCAATGATGACGTAATGGGTGGACAGACGTGCACACGGACCGACGCGCCCGCGAAACATTCCGCTAGCCATGACCATGAAAAATGACGGGACGGTTCTATGAGTATGGGGCTGCGCAGCCGAGCCTTCGGCTCGGCGAGTGCTCCGCTATTACTGCTAATCAAAGGGAAACTGAATTTCATGTTATTTTTTACATTTAATATATAATTGCTATAGCTTAAATCATTATTAACAGTAATAGGTATTTCATTAGCGAGAATGGGCCCAATTGTTGAAAAATGGTTATTAAAAGCATTAGAATTAAAGCTCACTAGAATTAGAAATAATGTGATCATTCAATTTTAGTTCTTTCAGTGCTGTATTATTTGAACGACGGGATGTAAGCTCATTAATGGTTTGCCACGTTTTCCGAGAATTGCCCTTGGTCTGAATAAAAGCATTAGAATAATAAGATGCTTTAGTAGTTTTAATGTTATTGTTTATTATGTTACGCAACGTTTTGTAGCTTGCCCAGTCGCGTGGATCATTAGATCTAATTGCTTTTATTTTGGCTTTTCTTTTCTTTTCGGTGTAATACTGACTGTATGCCCTGTATTAAAAATTAATGTACATGTAAAGGCTTTTAATATTAGTTGTATTAGTCAAATTTGAATGCATAAACAAAAGAGGCCTTTCTTTCGATGTACTAACAAAAAAATTATTTGGGGCAATTTTTTGGACCATGGCAAAATATGCACAAGACGCGAAGAAAGTCGGCACCACAGCCAAATTGTACCGGCTCCCTCCACGAGAAATAAGCTTTTAGGTAGACTCGTAAATATGCGAGCAGACAACTTTGAAATTTAACGTAAACCTGTGATAAATCGCTCTTGTCATTACAATCCTTGGCATGCTTCTTTAACAGAGCAACCTTAACCAGTGTTTCATTACTGCTTAATCCCGTAATGTTTTAGTCCCTGTTTGGTTCTAATTATCACCTCGATCTCGAATCTTTCAAGCAAATGCGCTCTATATGTTTATTATCATGATTGTTTTTTTATTATTGTTACTATCACGTTTATTCAAAATTAGGTTAAGCCTTATCGGTAGGCTTTCAAATGTTAATTTTATTACCCAGGATATTTAATGAGTGAAACAGCTTTCAACAGCATCAGTTTAATCTGTCCGGCGCTCTAGTTCCGAAGTTTTAATACGGTAAGTTTGGCTTTGTCAATTTTCATTTGTATTTTGTTGAATGTTACCACGGTTATCACTCTGTACGTCACACACAGAAAAGAAACCGACTTTCCTAGGTTAGACCGTTTCGACACGCCCTCTACACTTATGATACACAATTATACAATTTGTATGTTACAAACGCTGGAAACTGTATTTTAACAGTCAGGTGTTTCGGGGATAACCCCTTCATCAGTGCTTGCATGTGCTCCCAGAGACAAACGCTTATTTGAGTTCCCAAACGCGTTTTTGAGTGCTACGCACACCAGTACTATAAATTCAAAATAGCCCCAAAAGGCCGAATTGGCCCAGAGTCTCAAAAGCTAATTCAACCTTTCATGGAGCTATCTTGGACATTCAGGTTCTTGATTCAGCCCACATTGAAAGCCAGTTTTTTCCCTTGTATTGAACAGCTGCTTTGCCGCTATGGGGCCATTTTAAGTTTAATATAACTTGTCCAAAACAGCTCCATTTTAGAAGGTTTAAATTAGCCCCCAAAAATTGTCCTCCATTTTACTCATCGCCGAAACGGTCCCAATTTTGGGGCTAAATCAGATCTTTTTAATATTTGCAGTGCTGTAAAAACTGTTGTGCTATCAACCTTTTCTCAGTCCAGAATAAATAGTATGACAAATTTTATTATATCAGTTGCGTATCGAAAATTGACATTTTTTTATCTCGTCGTGATTAGCCTACTCCATTGTCACGTCTGACGATTTCTTCTCTGTAAATTAATATTGTTCTCTCTGGAGATTTCTGAATTCTACGTACTGTATGACTTTTTAACTTCATTGAATAAGGCAGGGTTCTAGGCGTTTATGGGGTGCTTTCAAAACGACAAACTGACTTGCACGAAAGCTGTTAGTGGATGATGGTTGCAAGGATTGTACCCTCTGCTCATCATAACAATACAATTTTATCATTTTCTTTTTTTTTTTTTTAATTTTAGCTTTTATTATCAATTAATAGATTGTTAGCTTTATATAAATTTTAAATATTAAATATATTTTAGGTTTTAGATTAATATTAGATATTTTATGCTTTTTTAAATAGTATTTATGTGTCCCCAAATTATTATGGGTTTACCCAGGCTATAAGGTCTTTTGACACTTAAATAAGGATTCTATCTATCTATCTGTCTATCTATCTATCTATCTGTTAATGATTCTTTGATTGTTTTCGATTCGATTCGTCCATGGCTGTCAAAATCTTGTTGCCATGGAAAAATTAAGTCACGTGATCAATAAAATGTCATGAAATTGTTGCCATTTATTTAAAAATTAGCGCGGTCACTTTGTTTCCCCCCAGACAAAATAGGGTAATGAAAGTGATGTACTGTATTTTTCTTTTTGCGTTTGTCAAAACTCCTTCAGTTTAATTTTTTAAAAAAATTGAACTTTGTCATAAGCTTACAGCAATATTGCATTACGCGTTAGCATTACTTTTTCACGGGTTGGCTCTCAGGAGACTTTTCATTTATGATCGAGAACAGAGAAAAACCCACCAATTTGTCAATTTTTTATAAAAATTCACCGTACGATATGTGCGCAATAGACGTTTTAGTTACCGTAAAAACTTCTTTATTTTCGTAACGTCATCAAAATAAATAAACGAGCACTTGCGCGATTATCGTGCCCATGCCTCGCGCGCCAAAACACTGCGTGGAGCAAACAATCAATCGATTCGCATATAATTAACCGCATATAAACAGGTCTAATTAACATGAAATCACCGCTTGCAAGCGATTAAAGTAGACCCACCTACTGAGAAATAACGAAAATAGAGCTGATCTTCATTTTACTCAACATTTTACATAAAGTAAAACTTCATTTAACTCATACGCGAAGCTGCATGAGGGAAGGTTCCTGCTCCGTTTTCCCTGTTATTATTATTTTTATTATTTTTTTGTGTCTCGATTTTGCATGGAAATTTATGCACGCATATTTTAGTGTACACGAACTCGCACCTGCCTCCCCTAGAAAGTTGTTTTTGTCCCCTATTGTTATGAAAGGCTTCAGAAAGGTTAGACCAATCAGAATCCGTCTTCTGCGCACATGTTTGATTTTTAGGGGTACTAGAGAGAACCGGTTTGTCACTCGGAGAAGACTATCAGATTTCAAACAAATATGGCCTCTTCTGTACTCTACACTTCAATTTTACAGACGTTCATTTTCCATTACCAAAATGTAAACACGCCTTTTAATACAAGAAAAAGTCCTTAAGACGATTTGTATGCCTTTGAAGTGGCGGTTAGACAGCTGAAAGCGATGTAATCTCGCTGTGAGGTCAGCACCCATTTATCACAAAGTAGAACATGTCTTCCTTCAGAATTCATACTCGAAGCGCGAAGCGGCAGACTTTACTAAGAATTTTCAAGCATTCCTGGAAAACTACGGTAAAGAAAATAACCGTGATTTTTGAATGTCCATTTACTTTGTAAGAAACATTTCTTAGACTGGTTATTTGTGTTATCAGTGGTTTTTGAGAAATATTTAGAAAACTCGGCCACACGAGAAATTCTTCGACATGTGCTAAACAAATTTGCTTGCGTTTCCGACAGTTTCCTCGATGCGATAATGTAACGCGTTTTGCTCCTGAGACTAAACTAATAGATATTTGAATAAAACTTTCAACTGAGAGAATTCGTTGTCCTTTTTTCTGTGTATAGGCAAATTGCGATCAAACTTGTTCGAATGTTTTCTTCGTGACGCCAATAATCATGGTAAAGGCACGCTAGTAAATATAATTAAGTTAAAAAGCACTTTCTGAAATAAAGTTTGCTTTGAAGATTTTTTGATTCGCGAAAACATTATGCGAATCATCTTTAGGGATAAGAATGGTATCCTATATACACAGGAAAAGTCGTAAATTTTAGAAAACACTAGATATAATAAAGCATGCTGCTGAATTTAAATTTTATTTTGTGATGTTTATAATATAATTCGCAGACGCTAGCGCTCCGTGCTGCAATTAGGATAAATATATTGCAAAGCCTTCCGGAAGCAGAACGTCACTGAATTCTGAAAAGCGTTTAACTCTTCTATTGAAGGGAAAGACATTTTCATTCAAGGAAATATGAGTTTCATTAAAAAGTTTTGACCTTTAGAACAAATATTTTGGATTCATGATCATGAAAAAACAGCGCGCGATCGAATTACATTTCATACTAAATTAGCATGAAACGAAGTGTATTTGCGACAACACTTTGAAGAAACTGTGAAGCCGGAAAAAACTAATACATGGCAAAAATCAAAGCAGCTATTTAAGGAACTAAAGGGGAGGGGGTTCATGATCCGTCACGCAATATTTATTTTCAAACAATCTTGCCTCCGTCGGTGAGGAGGGTGGGGGGGGGGGGGGGGGGAGGGATTCTTTCTGGAATAACCCAATGTAATAGAAATAATTCACTGTTAGACTAGTCTGGATTAGACTAGTCTGGGTTTGATCGGAAATCAATTCATTAAATATTCATTCATAATATATCGAAATTGGTCTATTGGTTGGTTCAATCAACATGTCTTGAGTGATGGTGCGATGTGTCTCACGCAAAATTCGTTGAGGGGGAGGGGTGCATGACCCGTTTAAAATAAACCATAAAACGTTTTTACGCAAGCGCACGAGTAAAAGAAGGAAAAGAACAGAAGGTTGTATGCCCCGAACCCGAGTCGCTTGCTTCATAACTAATACCTACATCCACTACACCAATGAGGGATAGCTGACAGGAATTGTAATTTTTTAACATATTTATAGTGTTCACCATAACCATAAATGAGAGCTAACCGTTTTCAAATCAGTGCTTAACCCTAAACCTTGCAGATCAGTGCTAAACTGGAGTTCTTTTCTCCCATTTCTGTGTGTATGTCAGTAATATAAAGAATACTACTGTTAGGTAAATAGGGCGTATTTACTTGTTTGCATGCGGTAATTTGATGTTAATTAGACCGACCCGCTTATATGCAGTTAATTATATGCGAATCGGGTGCATGGAGCCACCTTAATCGGATTTTGGTTAGGTCAATAAACACGATAGGTGAATCGAGAGCAAACAATAACGAAAAACAGCAATAAGCACATACAATTGCAGAGAAGAATATTCTTTCTGCCTTGCTTGAGAGTTAAGGCTTTCCGATTTAGCGGATTAAATCCTCGGAAGTGGAAGTACAGTTTCTCGTGCAATGTTAACGTTGTGAAGTGAGCTTGGTACTTTGAAATACTATTACGTGTGAAACCGTTGGTTGTATGTTTTGGTGATATGGCTACTCACTTTAAAACAAAGTTTGTGTTTCCGAAAATAAAGAAGAGAAAACATAATTCGCAACGAATAATCGAATGTTGCTGAACATAATTCAGAATACGTTAAAAAAACACTTCGTAACATCAAAAACACCAGTGATCACAGTAGAAAAAGCATTGGCAAACAGCATAACTAAATCCCAAACTTAATTTTTGGCGATAAGCAACATTTGCATCTGCGATCGACGCGTTTCAATGGGCGCGATTCCGGAATAGGCTGTCATTTTAGTTCGTGCTCCAAAGCACGCTTCAAATCAGCGCCTTGTAAAAATATTTAAAGTACTGAAAACTGAGCAGTAGTAGCCGACACTTTTACACCTGACGAAACACTTGCTGCAATTTGTTTTTGAACGACTTCAAAAATAATTTATCTTTGGCCTTGCCAAGCTGAGTGGCAAGTTCATCCGTGGTGGAGGTTTTTCAGTTATAACTGACACGACAAAACTAATAACAGAGAGTCATAAAAGTTCCTTTAACAGCAACGCATTGGTTGAACGAGGTTCGTTCTGAGTTATAAATCATTCGAATCTTGAAGCCACATAAATATGTTAACACATTTTAAAACGTTATCTGGCTAAAAAGTTTAGAATATATGAGCTTTAGATTGCCAGTCTGCAATCTTTGACAAATAATGAATAAAAAGCGCGAACATGAAAATATATACGGTAAAAAATGTGAAGTAGAAACAATAAAAATACTTTTGGGGAAATAAAATGCTAATACACAGTTTTTAAAAGAATTGAATATTGCCTAGGTACTTGTTTCGAGTTATTGTCTGCTTCGCTTGAAATTGCGGTAGGCCAAGTTTCGTTACTCGAAAGTTTTCCTTGTTACTTACCCTTCTTCCGTTTATATTTCCATGTTCGCGCTTTTTATTTATTATTCGTCAAAGATTGCAAACTAAAACCTCGAAACCTCATATGTTTAAAACCTTTTAATCAGAGAACGTTTTTTTTAATTTGTAAATATGTCTTATCCTGATTACTCGTCCATTTTTAAAACATAAATATGCGTTGCTTTATTCGATGACATCGATTGTCTGAAAGTCTATTTTGCCAGGCTAACGGCAGCTACGTTAATCGGATAACAAAGAAGCAAAGCACTTAAATCGCTTTGTTTGTAACTTTTGTTTTACTTCGGCGTTCAGTTCCGAGGTGAAATCGTTTAAACATCGCATGGCGGAAATAATTGTTTATGCAACTATGTGTTTATGTTTATTTATGAATACACATGGTGTTTGAAGAAAAACGTAATCACACCTCCCTAAAAAAGTCACACCTTTGCGCTTAAGTGTGCTTCCATGTTTACACACTGTAGAAAACGGAAATGAAAATCTGAGACTGAAGCAGTCTTATGAGACTATTTCAGAAAGAGGTCTTTGTGAGCTCAAAGTTGCGCTCGCTCGGGTTGTCAACTGAGCTAAAGAATTAACGATCACCCACGAACGTTTCAGCGTGGTTTCGGCAGCGTCACTTAATACAAAAGGCCTATTATTTAATTCTTAATGTGCGAATGCGAACCGGTACAATAGACCATTTCTTGACACGGAGGTAAAAATAATCTCCTG
Source organism: Cladopsammia gracilis (assembly GCA_022457155.1). Lineage (NCBI taxonomy): Eukaryota > Metazoa > Cnidaria > Anthozoa > Scleractinia > Dendrophylliidae > Cladopsammia > Cladopsammia gracilis. The sequence goes on along the minus strand of JAJGOT010000762.1, from coordinate 79,749 downwards.
AAAAATGTTATACCGAAGATGACTGGTGTGGTGGATAAAACGACTTTGACAAAAATCTTTATAGAAATATCACGGCGACGACTCAAAAACGTTTTCATGGAAAAAAAAAAAATGCCGATAATTTCATTGTCTGAACATTGAACCCCGCCTTCCCCCTGAGACTAATATTAAATCCCTCTCTGGGCTTTTTAGATTGACGGTATGGGTTTTTCACTCATCACTCGTGTGATGGGCTGATATGCTTTGAATTATTAATGAGTTTTGAAATAAAATGAAAACGGTTACTTGTGTTCTTCATTTCATTTGAAGACGAGAATAGAAGCAGAATTGAAGGTAAGTTCTCTGTGTGAAAAAGCCATATATTTTAAAAAAAAAGTTTTCAAATAATCTAAGTCCATTCCAAAGTCTAGAGCTTTGCTGAATAGCAAAAAAACACTAGGACTTATCTGTGAAGAATATACATGTATTCGCCATTGGAAGTTAGACAATTCCGTACAGGCCCTGAGAACAGTGAGCCAGTTTATAGATTTGTACTTAGCAAGTCTACCAAATTATCTTAAAGAAACCACCCACATCGGCTAAAAATTGTTTTGACTTCGCAAATAGCGAAAGAACAACTTCAGACTTTACAGGCTTCGTTGGCACCGAAGTTGCCAACTTCGTTTCAAAGTTCGCAATTTGGTTGGCTAACTGACAAATATATGTAATTGACAACTTCGCAACATAGTATCAAATTTCCCAACGAACGTGGCAAGTGATGCGGCCAATGTAAGCTGAAATCCACTGCGATAAGCGTCAAAAGTGTGCTTCGTTTGATTTACATCAATGATGGCCTTTGCCACCTTTGACACCATGTCAAAGATCTGGCAAAAACGGCCTTTGCCACCATTGACATATGTCAAATGCGTGTCACTCCAGGGCACCGCTGCTTTTTGAATGACTTCAAACGCTAAAAGCCAAAAGAGATACGAAACTCTCTATGAAGAAATGATTCTTTACTCAAAATTCATGATATATTAAGGTATACACTTGAACAACAGTTCCATGACAAATTTTTATTTAGCGGCGTCACCTTGGAAATAGGGTCGTAAAAGGACTTAACCACAGATTATAAAAGCCGAGTGTTTTGGGTCGCAATTTTCAAAAAAAAAAAGAACTTCTGTTTAAAATGTCGATGAAGGTTGCCTTCATCAAATTTCCTTTTAAAAAAGAAGAGAAAGCTAACAAAAGTAATAGAAAATAAACGTCTTTACCTGGATTCGAACGCGGGCAAGCGATTAATTCCCAGTGGCGCCTTTCGATGTTGAGAAACCTGATTAAATATTTAAATAGTTTAAATATTTCTTGTTATGTTGAAAGATCGATATGAAATCTTTCAAAAATACGCTTTGCGTGCACCAAATTCAATAAAGGTTGCTTTTGCAATTGGTCATTGGTAATTGGGCATCGGCGTTTGGGCATATGGAACACAATGCAATGCTTTGCTTGAGTGACCGCCAAACAATAGCTGTCCGGCCAATGCCCAAAGCAACCTTTATTGAATTGGGTATATTCACAAGATAAAAAAATAATGGAACACATTGTCTTTTTACATACTGATTTCCGCAGTTCAATCAAAACAAGTCGCCAAACTTCACTTTCAGATGAAAAAAAAAAAAAAAAAACATTTTCTTTCTTTCATCCCAAGTTCTGTGTATTGTGCAAAATTTGTTGTTAACCAGCTCGTTTTAACATCTCCACCAAGAGATTGCATGTGGTCCTTTTTACAAAATATAATTTCTTCTGCATATGTCAATCCACGTCTCTGTTTTTTTTGCACAATTTATTTTAGGAGTCCTTGGTTTGCCAAAGATGTTTTCAAAGACAGTCTCCGTTGTTGTTGCTGTTTGTTTCATATCCTTTGTGAGCGGGCTTGCCTTAGATCGCGAAGTTGCTAATAATGCAGCATTTAAGTGTGCTGGATCTGATTGGCGCGCAATTGTTTCTGCTCCCAAAAACGAGGATGAGGTTATGGAAAATACCTGCAAATCTTTAAAGGTAAGGCTTTATCTCAAATAACTTTTGTGGGGTACGCTCTTTGTAGACAAGATGAAACAATTAAGACTCCTGAATGTTTTTATAAGGGGGACGGAGGGGGATGTATATTTTTGCAGCTGAAAATGAGACATCTTCGACATTTATATTTATATTTTGTTCAACACTTCAAAAGGAAGTTAACTGCGCGAGCAGTCAATCAATGTTTGCAGGTTATGCAATTAAAAAAGTCATACCTTCCAGAAAAATCATTTTCAAAAGGTACTTGCCAGTTTTAAAAATTGTTTTCCCTCAGCAATGCAATTTAACACTTTAATAGACTTTAAGAGGCAAACAGTCGTTTTAAAAGTTTAGAGGAAAATGTTAATATGCAAAAACAATGACGTCGTCAGATCGGTGTTATGGTGACACTTTTATCAATCAAATCGACTTTTCTGGAAGGTTCATTTCATCATAAGAATATGTGGGGGACAGCTAGTCTGACCGAGCTCATGCAGTAAACTATCACTTGTTTAATTTCTGTTGTGTCGCCAAAAGAAAATTATCCATCTTAATTGAATATTTACGAGCGTGGAGAACATAAACTTGTTATAAATAAACCCTTTTTGTTTCCAGGCAGCTTTTAAGGTGTCAATTGTATATATATTTTCTTTTTTTGTCGACTGTTTACTACAAGTTTAAGAATCCTAGACAAGCCACCAATTTACAATTTTTTGAAGGACGTTGAACTCAGGTCCATGATGAAACTACTCTAGTTACAGTTCAGGAGGTAAGCCAAAGATCTGGTACCATCAACCTGACTTTCTGTCTCACTAAACTTTTCTTTTCTCGTCTACAGGAATTCGTTCAATGCATTAAAGACACAGACCCTGCTGACTTCAAATCACCGGTGTCCGATATGCTCCACTTCATACTCGCTTATGATTGGCAGCTCATGGTAATTATGAAGAGAGCAGGACTTTGCAAAGACATGCAGACCGATGAAATGAAGAAAATCACAATGGCTACAGGTATATTTTCAGGTTTAGCCTTGTCTTATGGAAAATTCACGATCCCGTTTCTTTCATTGCGATGAGTGAAATGTCACTCGATCGCTGTAATCGTTCGCTAACTCGGCTGTGAACCTTTGTTGCTAATTACCCAGTGTACTACTTTATCCAGCTGTCTCGTTTCACAAAATGGATATTTATTTCACGATAAGATGTGCTTATTTACCGCAAAAAACGCCGCTAGTGTGTTGGAGATGCCGTGCGCAAATGCATAACACGAGATGTGTCCCTCGTTAAGATAGGGATGGACAACAACCTTCTGTCTTCGTTTTTCGATTATATTGGCTGTATTGAAGAAGCGGGTTACAAGTGTCACGCAACTATGCTGGATCATTTTATTGCCATTCTGAAAGCGTTCCAGAAACACCTGGAGGAAAACAATGGGAAATTGGCAAAGATGGCTGTAAACATGGAAAACAATTAGTGAAGCACTATAATAATCGTGTCTTTACATAAATCTGATATTAGTTAAAATAGTGGTTAAAGCAACATAAGCGACGGTGATCGCGCTCATTAAACTTGTTAAGTAAACACGAAGAAAAGTTAAACTAAAAATAAAGTGACTCTCGAATTACACTTGTATTAAAGATCATTTCATGATTCACACATTTTCTTTTGTTATTCAAGAACCTTTATTTAACTTAAAACCCAGGTGATTAGTTAACTAATTGAAAGTCCAGGGAGGGCTTGATAAAGTAGCAGGGAAGAGCGGGGCTAGTGAATTGAAATTATCAATGTAATGAAGGATTTATACAGATCCCTCGTTTCAGGGATTTATCTGTATAAATCCCTGATAGTCATAATTTCAATTCATCGGCCCCGCTCTTATCTGCTATTTAATTTTAAGATGTTGCGCCATGTTAGTAGAAACGCGTTATATATACTAAATAATAGGAAGACATCAACGGGAGAGATACTCAGGCTTCGCGATTCCCCTCCCAACACAAGCTCTCCTGTAGTGTCGAAAAGGTCGCCAACTTTATACAAACCGTATTCAGTTAGTCTTTGCTGAAAACAGATTTGTTTTCGATACAAACATTCTTGTTATTCCACAAAACTTCATTTATAATTTCTTCAATTGTGGACGGGTTATTCTCATTTAGAGAGGACCGTGACATAAGACACTCCTTATAGAAATAGGGGAGAGTAATGGAGAGCTTCTTGTAGTCAAAATTGCAGTGAAAGAGAAATTTCCCTCCAACGTTTTTTAGGTACGAATCCCAAAAAAATTTCCAGCCTGCCTTAAAATGTATATGACAAATTTTGTTTTATTTGATTGATAGAATCTACATGGTGGTCCCCAAAAGTTTTCGATATCGATTTTTGTTTTTCACGTTGCAGCCGTCTAAAAACGTGAAATTTTACTTCCGACGGGATACTCGGTTCTTGAGTATGTTTTGGTGTACCTTGGAAAGTATCATAGTTCTACAGTGCGTTATCTATGATTGATTGCAAAATGCACACCAAAACAAACTCGCGAACCGAGAAACCGCGAAAATGGCGATGTAGTATTGACGTCACAGACCGACTATCGTCAGTCTTCCTTCCTGCGCGGTATTGTAACCCATCAGAAGTGATATTTCTCGTTTTAAATGGCTAAAATGTGGGAGAAAAAACAATCGACATAGAATTTTGTTTCCGTGTTCCTATCAGAACACCATGTAGATTCCATTAAGCAAATATAAATCTGCCATATACAATTTAAAAAATAAGGAGTTAAAGGAAACCGCAACAAATGAATATCTACTCTTTAGTGAAAAGAAAAAATATATGGTTTTCGGCGTCCTAAAAAAATATGATAGATGCTGTTTAAGGGGCGTGCCCTTTTCTATCAGATTGCGTGACAAACCCTCATAACGGCTACGTAGGAGACTAAGCATGTTTTACAGTGGATCTGCACCTGCGATATACATCTTGGTATGTGTACATTTCTTAGCCATCCTGTGGAAAATGACGATGAAAATGAACCCACAGACCTTTTTACCCTGGTTTGTTTGTTTACCCGTTTGTTTGTTTGTTTACCCGTTTCAGATCATGATACTCGTGTGTTCTCTAGAGAATTGTTTCTTTACCTTTCCAAAAACCATGCATTTATATATACGTGAATATGATAAAATGTATAGGAGCTAATTCTCTAGAATAACATCACATGGTCATCATCAAATGAGCAAGGGGCTATTCACATGATACCGGAATGATTGTGGAACGAGTTCATTCCGACTCCCTATATTTCTCTGTATCTGTTTACATGATAGCGAGACAAAATTTCGTTCCCGTACAAGTCATTCCGGAATGAGTTCAAACCAATTTTATTCCGAATTAAATTCTCCATTCTGGTATCACGTAAACTGAAAACTAACTTCGACGGTTCCGAGATGAAAACCGCAAACAGTGTAGTCTGGTGCAAGCGGCGCATGCGTATCGTTTTCAAGATGGCGGACAACGAAGCGCCATATTTGTTTTCTGATCTGCCGGCGCGAAAACCAAGCGAGCTAGAACGCCTTAGGCTGAGCCGGTCGATTTTGTCAAGTGAATGCAGTGAAGCTTGTGCTATCAGGGATAGATCGAAGTAAACTTGAACAAATTTATGCAAACACGTGAAATGCGTATCCATTCAATTTTGTTTAGTTCACTGTCTCTCGAAAAAACTAGACAGTTTTTAAACGGTTATAACAATAGGCATTGTTTAATTATAATATTGATTGCTTCTACGGTAATGTAATAATCACCTACAATTACCTTCCCTTCTTTTTTTCTTCCGCAAGTTTTCCGTGCGACAAACGGACAATAAAAATATATTTTCAATAACGTAATTCAAATGGAACTTTTAATTATCCTAAGCAACGGATATCAACCCTTTTTTCGCATTAAGAAAAAGCGGTGTTGTTTTAATGGCGGAGAAAATTTTCTAAAGCGAAAAAAGAACGCATTTTATTGCATTTCTTATTCAAAATACCCTTTTGAATGAAAAGAAAAAAGTACGGAAGCATCTTCAGAATAGCATTAAGGTAAAAACTGTTGTTGCGTGCATGGCTTTCAAACCTCATCTTGGAGATATATCTTACAAATTAAAATTAAAATTTCAGAATTGTTTTCGGGATTTTCCGAGGTTAAAATCTTAAAAATATTTAAAAAATCTTTTCGTGTGTAATTCTCAGCATCAGGTAACGCTGCGTTAAACTTTAAACGTGTTTGTTATCAAATCAAGAACAAAGAAAACAGGTTGGTTGATATTCGAACTGCTTAAACATACAATTGGTGTTTGCCAACCTAAATTAACACATTGGTTCGTAAAAATGAAGCTGAATTTGTTAGCCATGATCTTCGAGACGACTGTCCTCTGCTTTATCTGCATGCTTCGCAGCTTTAATTGGTAATGTAAGTTTATTCCTTATCGTTTACAAAAACCGAAACCTTTTCACCGTTACCAATATATGTTTATTCTAAATCTGGCCGCAGCAGACATCTTGGTGTCGGTACTGAGCATGCCAGTTACTATGGTGACGATTATCACAAAGCTCTGGGTGTTCGGGCATTTAGTCTGTGTGGCGCTCGGATATTTAACGATTTTGTCGTTTATAGATGGTTTTCACGTTACGTCACGGCGGCCATATTGGTATACAACTACAAAAGAATATTAATGAACATCTTTTGTTATGTACACCAACATGGCCGCCATGGCCTTTGTCATTTGAGTCCCACAGGACTGAAGGTCACGTGAGTGAAAACCATCTATAGCATCCGTCATGTCGCTCGGTATGATCGCCATCAACCGATATTTCCACGTAGTCAAGTGGAGCGCTTATACCAGCATCTTCTCGAAGAGAAAGGCATCGATTTACGTCGTCGCAGTTTGGGTAGTCTCCGCATCTTTAGCTTCTCTTCCACTCTTCTGTTGGACAGAATATCGCTTCATCCCTGGAAAATCGTGCTGTTTTGTTTACTGGCCACCAAATGTCTACTTTATGTATTTCATGATCATAGTATGCTTCATGAGACTTCTTTTAGCAATAGCCTTTTCGTGTTACAATATTCTGGTGTTTACAAGGGAAGCGAAAAGGAAAATTGCAGTTTCAAGGAATAACCTTCCACCCCCACAGCAACGACAGCATCACTGTGATGCTGTACCGGAGGAGTCTAAAACAACAGGTGAAGTGCAAAATAAGACCAAAGCAGACATTGAACTAAATGCAACAAGGTCCAGTTTCGAGTAACACCGGAAGAAGCTAGGATCACAAACACGTTCCTTTTGATGGTTACCCTGTTCGTTTTTTGCTGGGCACCGTTAGCTGTAACTATGTTTTTTTAATGTGTGCTACACAAGGTCTTTACCACGCGCAGTAGACATTTCATCATTGTTACATGAAAAAGTGTTAAGTTTAACGCTGTAAAAAGTGTTAAAAATGAAAACTAGACGTTTCGGCAATGCTGCCTTCATCAGTAGTAAAAATGTGTTCCTTGCTAGCGTGAGCGAAAATTCAAAAAAATCAAATTCACGCGTCCCGAGATCTTGATGTGTCCATTTGTAGTTCTAATACTGTCACTGGGATTGATGAAATGACAGGTTCGGCAGTCACGTCGGTTGCATGGAAACGTACCCGCCTGACGTTGGAGATCTGATGGCAAACTGCTATGGACTAGCAAATCTTTCAGATTCTTGGCACGTCGGAAAGCTTTTAGCGGCGTCTTGTTGAAAATAGCACTCGTGGTGTTGTCATCGCGTAAGATGGAATAGTTTCGCAGGAGGATGTTACAAACGTCGACGTTTTGGGGGTGGTATGTGATGACTAGAGGTGTGCGGTCGACGGCAGTGTCATTTCCGGGAGTGATGTCAAGTAGATTGTCTCTTTGTTTTGCTTCCGCTCGGACGCGTGCTCTTGTTATGAGGTCATGAGGATAGCCACGTGCCGCATAATATGTTTCCATGGTTGTTGCTTTATTGTGAAAATCATCGTCGTCACTGCAGATCTTTCGCAGCCGTAGAAACTGACTATATGGAATGGGTGATTTACACTTTGATGGATGCGACGAGTTGAAGTCAAGATAAGAATGACTATCAGTGTCTTTGTAGTAAACAGATGTTGATATGCGGTTGTCACGGGGGATCATATAGATGTCCAGGAACGGGAGTTTGTCGGCCGAGATAGACCACGTGTAGTTAATCTTGGGATGGTAGTTAGAGGCAAACTCGAGAAACTGCTGTAATTCGTGTTCACTGCACGAGGTTGCGCCTGCCACATCATCCATGAACCGCTTGTATAGTTCAGGTTTTACGTCAGCGTACTCTGCCAGCATCTTCTCCTCGACGTAGCCAACGAAGAGACATGCGTAATTTGGCCCTAATGTACTTCCCATTGCTACACCACCAACTTGTTTGTAGTAGTCTCCGTTAAACTCGAAAAAGTTTAGGGTGAGCACCAATTCAGCCATTCGAACAAGAGTGTCCGTTGCGGGTTCTTTGATTTCTCTCTTGTCTAGAAAATGTTTCAGAGCTACCAGACCTTCGTCATTTGGAATGATCGTGTACAACGATTTTATGTCCATAGTAAATACCAATCGGTGCTGCCCATTGTCACTGAACCGAAACGAATCTAGTATTTGCAACATTTACGTAGCTAGCCAATTGGCGTACAAATGGTGCCGTTAACTTGTCGAGATAAGAAGCTAAATTCTCTGTAGGACATGTACATGCGGAAACAATTGGTCTACCTGGATTCCCAGGCTTGTGTATCTTGGGCAGTAAATAAAATTTCGAAGTACGCGCATGTTCTACAAGAAGGTTGGTGGCTGATGGAAGGAGTTCATCGGCCTCTATAGCCTGCTGAACAAAAGAACGCACTAAATCTTGATGTTCTTGTGTTGCGTCATCAGGAATTTGCTGATAAAAATTACCGTCCGACAGTTGTCTGTAGGCCTCAGCTAGGTAAAGATCTTTACCCCAGACCACAAATGTTCCTCCTTTATCTGCCGCTCTAAACACAACATCGTTTCCTTAGTATCCGTAAGGCCTCTTGTTCTCCCCTGGTGAGGTTGTGCGATGCAGCCTTACCCTTGAAGTCTAGATGGTTGACTTCTCTCCGGCATTTGTCAATATAATGATCTAGGGCTGAGAATTTACCAGGTGGATGGGGTTCACTTACTACGCTTGGGTTTCAAGGATTCAAAAATATCATGGTCGGGCGTACTCGAGTCGTCAGTTGCGGAAGCAGAAATACCATGATTACGATTGGAAAAAGATTCATCATCAAGGGTATTAGAATTATCGCTAGTGATTTCACTGACGGGATCATCACTTCCACTTTGTTCTCCGGATGAGTCTTCACTGAAATGAGCTTAAGGCGGAGGCGTCTGAAAAATTTCTCGTTGTCTTCCTTAGTCGTGAATTCATCCGTGGTTGGTGTTGTGGGTACAAAATTCACGCTCTTTGCTAGTAGAGATTTCTCATCATCGTCCAATGGAAGATTGTCAGGTATTGTAACTACTAATTTGTCTATGTTCTGGTTGGTTTCTGGAGGGTTAGGCCTACTCTGGGACCTTAAGTCGCCGTAACTTTAGGCGACTTTAAGCGATTTAAGGCGATATAAGGCGACTTAAGGAAAAATTAGTCTAAAATATTGGCGACTTAAGGCAACTTTAGGCGACTTAAGGCGACTTTAGGCGACTTAAGGCGATTTAAGGCGACTTAAGGGAACTTAAGGCGACTTAAGGTGACTGAAGGCAACTTCAGGCAACATAAAAGTGTTTCTAAAAAGTGATGAAACAAAAGTTATTGACAGTCTCTTCATCACTATACCTAAATACCAAGCCACTGGTCTCTGGAGAGAAATATGAGACAGGATTCAAGCCAGGTCCGATCGAGTCAGGACTTAAGTCAGTTTGCGACCAAGGACTCCAGTTCAGGTTAGACATAGAGTTAGGGTTAGGGCTACAGCTTGAGTCCTGACATGAATCCTGGCATTCATGATAGTTTGTCTCATATTTCAATAAACAAAATTATCACAATCAGTTCACTTGGTCTCAGATAGACTTAAGTGGCCGTAAATCTCCAGTTTCCAGATTTTAAAGCCCCTTTTAGCTATACTGAGATTCAAATTATTACAATAACAACAACAACATTATATAAATAATATGAATGCTAAATTGTATTATGAACATTAATTAGCCAAACAAGAGGCAGGAACAATATTACTTATCTAGAATGAGAAAAAATTCAGTTAGCTGCTTAAATGTTTTTAAGATATTGCAATACAAACAATAATCGTACAAAAATATAAAGATCATATACACTGCCAAACAAAATCTTGGAAAAAAATTCCAACTTTTTCACTTAAAAATGGATACCTGATCTGAATCAAACTAACATACATTTTCCTTGACTTATTTATGCAACAATGAACAAAGGCATCGAATTAGTTAATTAAAAATCACTTCTCGATTTCACATATTACATAAATTTGGTTAATTTATCTGCCACTGTTGTGGCAGTTGCACAGTCAATTTTGGCTCGAAAGCTTGGCAAACGACATCCAAAACTGTTTGGTCAGGCACCCAGCCAATTTATTGTTCTCCTGCCTTAGTCCAATAGAATATTCCAATATCATATTTGGTACCGTAAGCGAGGGTCCTTCTCAATAGCGCATCTTTCCCATTTTCTCGAACTATTTGTCCGGCTCCTGAAAACTTGGATGTTCCATTGACAGGGAACCGAACCCTCGTAGGAGACTTTCTAGCAGGGTTGATTAGTCCTGCTTCTTGGCCCGAAATGCTCTCACACTTTTCCACCTGGCAACATTTTAATTTAACCTGTCAAAACAAAACTAAATAGTGTTACTGATGAGGCTGTTGACAGATTTACCGGTGTAGAAGTTAATTATTACCTCAAAAATTTCCAGAAAATAATGGATCACAAACGAATGCACAGCAAATGACAGAGTTGACAATATTTACATTGGCGTCCACCATTTTGATTCTCCCAGAATTCCTTTCCAATCGTAGATGGTTTCCATGCTTCGCGCGTTTCTTTTCCTCCCGCGCGCGACTAGCTCTCGCGCTCGCTTAACCAAAAAATTTCGGAAATTTACATCTACCTTACCTTGAATTGAGTTGTCGGAATTAGTTTTCTTTTCGCAATACAAGCAGGAAGCCAGTCAATGGCTACAAGAACGATTTCAAAAATTCCAGGCCAGCTTGATTGACAATCTACGCCACGAAGGTAAAGCACGTGAGTGGTAGCCTACAGGGAGCCACGAAGCCTAGTCAGGCTGTACTGTAAGGTGGGAATGTGTTTCAATTTCAACAACAGCAACACGTCACTTCAGCTTTGGCTTTGTTTGCCGAATCATTTGAGTGCTAATTTTCTGAACATGAGTGCGCGCGCGCCCGCGCGCGTGGGCATCCATGTTCCAAAAAGAAGTCACGTGGTCAAAACACGTGGCGGCCATGTTTGCTCGAGTGAGGCAAATTCCTGCTGGAAGCTGCTGCAAATCCTTTGCACATTCCTGCTTAATGGTTGATAACAAGAAATCCTTTTGACCTTTGTGACAGAGAGCCATCATAGTAACATAATCAACGCAAATTTTGCAATCTTGAGCGTATAGGTTGATTTAAATTCTTTGCTTCATCAAACTGTCAAGAAGATGACATATACAAGTTGTAAAGAAGCTTCAAGTTTTCAAACGTTCAGTTACGATTGGTTGTAAATAGAATAATGTTGGATGGCTAGAACGCAGCTTAGAGGTTGTATGTGGGAGAAATGGCCCATTTTTCGTTGCTCTTTCACGTTGGGTAAGTAAGCTTTAAAGTTAAGGACATGTACATTTGTATACAGTTACATTGTCTTTTGTGACCTCTTTGGTTAAGCTTATGATCTTTTCAAGCTTGCTTGCCCAATATAAAAGTGATAAGCAATAATTGGGCTTCATCCCAAAATACTTTTCAAATTATTGTGATCTTAGTGATCCAAAACAGCTCTCACTGTTGTTATAATAATACCCTGAAGGTGAAGGAATGCCTGCACCATTACAGTATATCAGTATTGACTGCTGATCAGCAGTGTTTCTTTTTTATGATGTTGCTCATATTAAATGTTGATTATAATATAAGTCACAACTTCATCCTTTCAGCAACACTTTGTCCATGAAATATAAGTAAACCTATAGAAATAGCTGTCAATGTTTTGAAGATGAATGAGTGTACCCTCCTTGGGGATGGACCATTTTATTTTTAGGGGTGGGGGTTGGGCATTTTGTTTTAGCAAGCATGATTTTTTTTTTTACCATCTTGAGGCTATGCAAGAATTTTTTTGTGATTTTTCCATACTTTTCTATACTTTATCTGTGCGTGATTTTTTTTCAAAAATAAAATGGTCCATCCTTTATAGGGTTCAGCAAATATAATTGAAGCAACTAGGGCATGGTGCATGACTATTGAAGCATGATCAGGGTATTCATTAGGCATCGGAGATCGGAGAATTCTCCACCTGCTATGCAGATTTCTCCGGCGAAATTTCGATGGCAATATGTAGCTATCTTCGCTCTTTCATAATATTCTCCTGTTACTTTACACTATTCTCCTGCTACTACAATTCTTAATGAAAACCCTGATGATGTTTTACTGCATGGGGCCATACCCTTGCAGTATATAATCATATATGGCAACTAAAAAGAGATTTGGGGCAATAAAATTATTATATATTCAAGAAATAGTAAAAGTGAAACCTTTTAGGGCAATTTTAAGGTGTGCAGGCCTTTTTTAAGCCTAACGACTTGAGGCAACCTTAAGCGGCAAAGGGCGACTTAAGGCGACCTTAGGCGACTTAAGGCGACTTAAGGCGACTTTAGGCGACTTTAGGCGACTTAAGGCGACTTAAGGTCCCAGAGTAGGCCTAGGGTTGGCTTCAACGGTTTGGGTGTTAGAGGGAAGATGAGCCAGTTGAACTGTGGCCAAAAGCGACAAACTTGTCCTCTTTTACTGCACATAATTGTTCATATAATCGCCTGTTAAGTCTATGAATCAAATATGTTAAACGCGAGAATGTTGTTGCATCACAGATTGAATTTAACTCATTTCGGCAGTTCTGAATTTCAACAGTCAATCGTCGCAAAGACGTCTCATTGAGGATATTGACAACCTTATCAAACGACAAGAACAAGAAAACAAAAAGGCTCTTACTTGTCGCGCGACGAGTCCGTTATTGATGTCAAAACCTGGATGAAAGTTCAGGCGGAATCCTGACGGAATGAGCTTTCTTCGGAGACATTTTCCCAAGAAATGAACATGACTTGAGTATCTCGTCTTGGCGAATGTTTTTTTGGCTATAACGTAAATGTTCTCACAATAAAGCAACAACCATGGAAACATATCTTGCAGCACGTGGCGATCCTCAAGACCTCATAACAAGAGCACGCGTGCGAGCGGAAGCGAGTGCTATTTTCAACAAGCCGCCAAAAGCTTTCCGACGCGCAAAGAATCTGAAAGATTTGCTAGTCCATAGCAGTTTGCCATCAGATCTCCAACGTCAGGCGGGTACGTTTCCATGCAACCGACGTGACTGCCGAACCTGTCATTTCATCAATCCCAGTGACAGTATTAGAACTACAAATGGACACATCAAGATCTCGGGACATTATACTTGTATCACAAGCCAATTGGTCTACTGCATCTCATGCCGTAAATGCCCTGCAATTGTCTACATTGGAGAGACGCGCCGTCGTCTTGGAGACCGCTTCCGTGAACACCAATTGGATGTGATCAAAAAGAAAGTTGCGCTGCCAGTGCCTGAACATTTTACGAGACCAAACCACAACCTCAGCGACATGATGGTAGCGGTGATTAAAGCGAATCTAGGTGACCAGATCAGGAGAAGACGCGAAGAAATGCGGTTCATTTTCAATTACAAGACTTTGGCGCCCATTGGCTTGAACCAAGACTTTGGCTTTTCATAATTAACTCGTATGCTAGCCTTGCGCGCGCTTTTCTTCGGCACGCGTGAATTTGAATTTTTTGAATTTTCGCACACGCTAGCAACGAATACATTTTTACTACTGATAAAGGCAGCATTGCCGAAACGTCTAGTTTCATTTTTAACACTTTTTACAGCGTTAAACTTAACACCTTTTCACGTAACTACAATTAACGCTGCGCAGGATACATATTTATTTATCATTTCATCATTGTTGTTAGGTTATGCAAATAGTGCTGTTAATCCTATTTTGTATGGAGTGCGCAATTCGGCTTTCAAACAGGGATTTGTCAAAAAGTACTCCAGATTTTTACCGGTGCGGTTTAGACCTGCAAACGTGATACAAGTGGTACATTAATATATATAGATAGGCTCAGCCTAACAGCGGAGCTCCCTGAACAGAAACGATGATGATAAGCTTAACTTAGGTGAAAGGTCGGAAGCACAAGAAAAATTAGAATTAAGATTGATGAACAGGCTTTTTTTCAATTTTAGCAATTCTCAAAAACAGTAAGCTTATCACGAGACCGTCTGCACAGAACATTTAGACTGCACAAATTCCACAAAAGCTCACTGTTTGAGAAATGTGAAACCTCTCTCGAGTAGCAAACCGCGAAAAAAAAGCAGGAAAAAACGATTTTGCAAACCGTTTTCTCCGCTAAACACAACACTGTTTTTTCCTTTTAAAATGTTTTATTTATCAATAACAAATCCCTAAAGTTTACAATATTATCCTGAGAGGCTAGTCATTTCCGGTTACAAGGCATCCTGAGTTAAAGCTAGTCATTTCCGGTTACAATAATACAAGGTCTGTTCCGGTTTAGTCACTTGAAAGTCTAGTCCATAAGGGATTATTTATAAAGTTCATTTCCGGTCGTTTGGTCCACTTGAAAGTTCTTTCTGGTTTGCACATGATTACTTTAGTCATTTCTGGTAATGAATGATGAGTTGCCAGTAGCTAAATTATTAGAGTCACAAGCTTTGACTGTTGTATTTCACAAATTATCGGATGACACCACAAAGCAGAAAATTTCTGTTTGCAGTGGGGTGGGGGGGAGGGGGGGTGGGTACTCCCATATATGAGCTATATAGGTATGTGACGCTGTGAAGGGTATGGTTTTCAGGCAGTTTAGTCTGGGATAGGGTATAGTAATCAGAGATTTTTGGTCTAGAATAGGGTATCATTTTCTACGAAACTGATTAGTTGCATGAAGAATTTAGTCTAGACGAGGTTTACTGGCAAATGACATTTAATAATCGGTAAGGTGTGCTGTATGACATTTTTACTGACCCCTGGTATCTTAGACTGTGATAGTGAATGAGTTTCTGCAAAATAGCGAGTCTAGAAAAGGTCTAGGATAGGGTAGGATGTTTCGGTGTTTAGTCTAGAATATGGTTGCAAAATGCAGCTAAAATGGTCTAGTATAGGTTAAGGGTCTCAGAGTCCCAGCAGCACACCCCCGCCAAAAAAATTGCAAAGTACCCCCCCCCCCCCCCCCTCCCCAGTCAATTTGCAACTGTGTTGTGATGTCATTCCATATGTCCCTTACAGTGGCCCGAGAGGTCTCGGTGCTATTGTGAAAAGTTGCTTTATTTCAAAAAACCCATATACCATAAAGTATGGTCTTAATGAAAAAACGTGCTCGCATGTCATTCTCGTCGACAGCAGAAGTCCATAAGGTAAAAGAAAATAGTCTTAACATTAACTATAAACCTAGTATTGAGTAGTGCCGATAGGGTGGGAGTGAAAACACCCCACACCCTTCCACAGGTTCAAATTTTAATGTAGCTTGGAAAGGCGTGGTAAACAGTTATCTGGTTCCACATTTGCAGTACCATTGCTAAACCAGACACCCAAGATTCGCATTCTTGACACCCACGTCAGGCCATAAGGAGTGTCCGGACATGAGCACCAAGCTCCTAACTACATGGCTTAAGTACTCTTTGCCACATTTAATTTAGTCCGTGTACCTGCCTCGTATTTGTGAAGTAAGGTAAATAATTTGTCTAAAGAAAAAATATCGTTTACAAAACATGTGGAGTTATCCGCATATTGGCGAATTTTAACACACTTTCCTCAGGCTTCTGGAAGGAGAAAACCTTCAATAGTATCATCCTTTCTTATACTGGTAGCCAAAACGTCTGCGCATAAAATGTACCACTCGAGTGGAATTTCTTTAGTCAAAAAACCATTAACTATAATTTTCATATTTGCTAGACAGTATAATGTAGATATTCAGCAAGATACCAGTTTCATTGGTAGTATTTATATAATCTAGAGGGTCACGCAAGAGAATTAAATTCTCAAAAATCGCCCTACCTGGGAAGAAACAAGTTTGATCTTCTTGAAATAATCGAGGGTAACACTTTTGAAAGTTTGTTTGTAAGAGCTTTTGAACAAATTTTGTAATGCACATTGAGTAGCGAAATGGCCGGGTCACCAATTTTTGAGGTTTTTCTTATCATATTCCTTGCATTGAATCAGAGAGAATTATTTTCCAAACTAAATTTATAATTTCGAACAGAATAGGGGAATTTAGCGTAAAATTCTTGAGGTAATCCGTCTGAACCGGGGGTTTTCCCTGAAGAAAGTCCACGCATTGCGTGGGTAATTGCAGCCAAAGATAAAAATCCTTCGCAGGATAAAATTTCGCTCTCACTTAATCTGTTTTCAAGTTTGTTCAAAAATTCGGTTTGGAATGTTAAATTAACAGGTTCTTGCAAGTACAAATTACGGTAAAAATCGAAATGAGCCGGAGAAAAGGAACAAGCTTAACCAAGGTGAAACTAAACTAAGGTGAAAGGTCGGAAGCACAAGAATTAAGATTGAAGACCGGGCTATTTTCAATTTTAGCAATTCTCAAAAAAACAGTATTACCCGACAGTCTACACAGTACATTTAGACCGTAGAAAAGTTCACAAAAACAACTTTTCTCTGTCTAGAATAACTAGAACGACTACTTTACGAATAAAATACAGTTTTTGTTTGTCAAAAATTACCCGAGGAACTGATTTGGAAATCAAAATTGCAAAAATACACAAACATGTTTGCATAAGGCGACGCGAGTGAAGACAGAAAATTCTTGTTTTGTTTACATAAAATCGCTTTTTAATCTATGTAATGAATGAACAAACACATAAAAATGGACAACACAATCTTCTTTCGTAAAATTTTATTCAAATCTCCATAAGTTTATGTTTAAAAGCAAAACGCGAACCATTAAGAGCTCATGATTCGAGGCCGAGATGTCTCCGATGAAAGAAATCAAAACAACTGAATTTAATTGAGCGCGTTATAAACAATTCTCCCGAAAACTAGCGAGAACACAAAAAAGTCAATCACAGATTGATATCAACATAAATTCCCATCGAAAAATGTATTTTGTTTTACCTTTAAGTCCCTCCACTGCTTGGAAATTGTTTAAATCTCCGCTTCTTCAGTTCTGAAACCCGAAGTGACAAACATCTTCCCGCATTGCTCCCATCCTCGAAGCAGGATTTTATCTCTGAAAGCTCTTCTATTTCCACTATAGCGGCTTCTGAATATCCCTTAATTAGTATCCCTGTCTTGAGAAGCAAACCGCGAAAAAATTCAGGAGAATAACGACTTTAATTTAAACGGTTTTCTCCGCTAGACACATCAGTGTTTTTCCAGGTGACGTGATATTGCAATGTTGTTGGGTGCCGTCATACGCGCATGTTTTACGACGGTCTACGCGCCTGCGAGTTAGCCCTAAGCGACGGGGGCGGTCAGCGACGGCGGCGGTCAGCGACGGCGGCGGACACACAACGCGCCCGCGAAACATTCCGCTAGCCATGACCATGAAAAATGACGGCCATGGGTTCTATGGTTGTCTGGTTCTATGAGTATGGAGTTGCGCAGCCGGGCCTTCGGCCCGGCGAGAGCTCCGCTATCAAATTGACAGAAGCAAGAAGAAATTTGAAGTCGTCAAAATTGGCGTCTTTCAGTGCTCCATTATATTACGTCGGTTTTTCCCTTTTAGCAAATTCCTTTAACCTGTAATTATAATTGTTATATATTGATTGAGAATGGCTAATACAAAAAGCAATTTAAAACATTAAATTGCATAGAGGAGTTTTACTTCCTTAATAACCATCTCTCTCTGCCGACAATCCATTTGCTGTAACTCTCAGGCTAAGAAAACGCGAGTCGCTTTTTTTAACGTAAAATAAAAACCATACGAAATGAAGTAAAGCCAGGTGCAAATCAGCTCTCTTCTTTGGTGTGCGTATTTAATATATATAGATAGGCTGAGCCTAACAGCGTAGCTCTTTGAACAGAAAGCCGATGATAAACTTAACTGAGGTGAAAGGTCGGAAGCACAAGAATAAAATTGACGCCCGGGCTATTATTTTAATTTTAACAATTCTCAAAAACAGACTTACATGTACGCGGCCGTTTGCACAGTACATTTAGACCGTACAAAAGTTCACAAAAACAACTTTTTCTCCGTCTAGAATAACTAGTACGACTAATTTCCAAATAAAATACACCCGCTGCTTATAAAAAAAATGTCCGAGAAACTGATTTGGAAAAAATTGCAAAAAATACACAAACATATTTGCATAAGACCACGCGAGTAAAGTTTAGAACTACAAAATCCAAGTCTTGTTTTGTTTACATAAAATCGCTTTTCAACCTATGTAATGAATGGACAACACAATCTTCTTTCGAAAAATTTTATTCAAATCTCCATAAGTTTATGTTTAAAAGCAAAACGCGAACCTTTTATAGCTCATCGAAGCCGAGATGTCTGCGATGAAAGAAATCTAAACAACTGAATTCAATTGAGCGCGTTCTATAAACAATTCTCCAAAATTAGCGAGAACACGAAGAAAAAGTCAATCACAGATTGATATCAACATAAATTCCCATCGCAAAATGTATTCTGTTTTACCTTCAAGTCCCTCCACCGCATGGAAATTCTTTAAATCCCCGCTACTTCAGTTCTGAAACCCGAAGTAACAACTATCTCCCACATTGCTCCCATCCTCGAAGCAAGATTTCATCCCTGAAAAACAAAACAAAACAAAACAAAAAAACAACAAGATTTTGCAAGTACCAGTACTTAAATCAGACAGGTGGATGTGGTATTTAACAACACATTAGGATCAATAATAGGATAATGGGCCTGTTGTTCTGGTTGCATGATTCTCGCTTTTTGTGAGAGAGGTCCCGCCGGACAGGCCCAAACTAGAATACCTTTTATACACTTTTGTTTTTAATCAAAGAAACCTTAAACTTTGAATAGTGTCTTTGGAAGATTATAAGAAGAATAAAACTTGAATATCGTCAACTACATCGTTTTGCATAGCTGCTCTCTGCCGGTGGAAAATCAAATTGACCGAGGAAATTTTAAAACTGGATTTTCGTTGGGTAATCTTTATTCGCCGCTTGTAAACAAAATATATTTCTGTCGAAGAACATTTTATTTTTTTGAATAAAAATATTATATAACCATATAAAATAATATCTTAATAGAGATTCTATCTAATTATTTTGGTTTAGTTAAAGAACTATATGGTGAAAGTGAAAAAACAAAATTGGAGAATCCGGATATTGATCCCGGTACCTCCCGCATGGTAAGCGGGCGCTCTACCACTTGAGCTAAATCCCTGACACGCTATGCTATAAACGAAAATCCGGTTTGAAAATTCTATCGGTCAATTTGATTTTCAACACCAATAACCTGTCATTTTCAGAAAGAAGGACTAACCGGTAATAAATCTAATAAGTTCCTAAAACAAAATATATCTGTTTTTGTTGAACGATATTTTATTTTAGTAAAAAATATTACATTTCCAGATAAAAAATAATATCTTAATAGAGATTCTATTTATTTTTTTGTTTTTGTTAAAGAACTATAACGTGAAAGTGAAAAAAAGGGAAAAGATGTGGAGAATCCGGGTATCCATGCCGGTAATTCCCGCATGCTAAGCGGGCGCTCTACCATTTGAGCTAATTCCACATCACGCAGTTTTGTGGTAACGTATTAGATGTTTTAACGGTTAGTTCTTCTTTCTAGAAAATGACATGTTATCATTTTGAGTTTTTTTTTTTATTAAAGCGAAAAAACTTTGATGTGTCTTTGGAAGATTATAAGGAGAATAAAACTTGAATATTGTGAACACCATTGACTACAATTCCCTGGATGCCAAGAAAAGTCGGGACAGACCGAAGGCCGACAGACCACCGAAGCGTTATCGAGCGGCGAATACGAGAGCGCGAGAAAAGCCTCTGGCGACAAAAATAGTCTCTCGTTGTAAGAACGCTTTCCTAGATAAGAAAATAATTGTCACGATATAAAGAGGGGGAGAGATTGAGCAGAATTGCTTCTCTAAAGAGACCATTGAACATGCGAAAGAGAACCTCTGCAGCTCGAAAACGAATAATGAAAACGTGGGGTACAATACAAAATAAGTCAAACAACATGATAATGGTTATGATGATGATAATGATGACGATGATGATGATGATGACGATGCTGATGATGATGATGATGATGATGATGATTGTGTTCATGTGATTTCAATGTTCATGACAGATATTCCCGACCCCCATTTATAATTCACCGACCTGCACCTGTAAATTAACATGAGAATTAACAATAAAACAGCTGCTGCGTAGGAGATTACTGACGTTTGGGTGTTGCCACATGAACTTCCTAGGCGAAATACTTTCGATTATGGTAGACACTTTGTGAAGTGGAAAGTTGAATTATCCTTCAGGCCGGTTGTCTTTTATTTTTTCTTGTCCCCATCAGTAACGAAGTAGACTGCTGAAGTATAGACGGATCTTCTCCATTGTATATTTCACGAAAAAACAAAAAAAAACAAAAACAAAAACAAAAACAAAAACAAAAACAAAAACAAAATTAATACAAGGGCTTTTTCCTTTAAGAAAATCTCTCTTTCGAAATGTTCCCTACGAAATTTTATAATTTTTTTTTTTACTGTAAATAATATGCAATTAAAATATAATAAGTTTTCAATACACCACCCTGGCTGCCGAGTGAGCAAAAAATAAACAAACAAAAAAGAAAACAGGCCTTTATTTATATTTTTTACTGATTAGAGATACAACATGTTGTTCGAGGTGTTTTTTAATATTTGACCACTTGCCCAAAGAAATTACATGTAGTTTTTTTTTCATTGTTAAACAGAACAAAAAGAAAAAGAGAAAGAGAAACACCAAGATATTGCAAGTGCCAGAACTTAATCAGACAAGTGGTATTTAACAACACATCGGGATCAATAATTGACCTCTTGCTTGTGTGATCGGCCTGTTGGTCTAATGGTATGATTCTCCTTTGGGTGCGAGAGGTCCCGGGTTCGACTCCCGGACAGGCCCGTAAAGAAATATATTTTATACACTTTTGTTTTAAATTAAAAAAAAAAAAAACTTTCTTGGAGCGCTTTCCTTTCGTATGGGAAATCCGTGTTTTCCGGTGGTATATCGAATGGAACAGACTTTTCCACTGGAAATGTTTCGGAAGAATAGGAATACCTTCAGAGGGAGTCCTCTTTTCTCGTTTTTGCCGAAATGATCGGAAAATCCTGTACCATCTGCTGCGTCCCACTAGTGCCATGTTCCTTGACGAATTAAAGGCGATGTTTGTTTTTGTAAATCGTTAGTACCCAGTCTCCTCAAGGAATAGAAAGCAACTCCGTGCAAAAGGAACACGCTCTTGCCGTTCCGTTTTGATTGAGGACAAATTTGTCCTTTTCCTTTTAACAAGAAATTCTACCCGGCTTTTCCATTCAAATGGAAAGCGCCCCAGTGTTACTATTCTTTATTCTTCTTGTATACAGCTATTTCAACTAACGTTGTCGGATGAAAGCTCAAAGCCAAGACCGCAAGGTAGTATGGGTAGTTGTAAATAGCCATTGCATTGAAAATTCCATACTACCTTGCGGTCTTGGCTTTGAGCATTTTCATCCGACAACGTTAATTGAAATAGCTGTATAGAATACATTTGAAGCTACAAGACCTTTCTAAACTCGTGAACAGTTGTCAGATGCGGCGTTAACACTTTTACTGCACGATTAAAACTATCAGTCAGGCAATATTGTTAAGTCTTTGGAAGTGAAACATTTAAGGTAATTCCATCGAAAAAGAAGTTGCAATGAAATTTTTCTAAATTTTTGAACAGTAAATTATCCTCACTGCATACCTAATGCAACGTCACGGTAAACTAAGTTATGGGAGGTATCCGCGACTGCCTTGGCAAAAGATATGCAATGAGGCTTGGTGAAGTGGTCACTGCCACCGGGGGAGGAGGGTGGGGAGAAAAGTGCTTCTTTCAGGTATTCCCGTTAAACTGCGAAATTTGACATTGTGCCGTCTAATTTTATAGCAGAGGGCCGCAAAGGATCATGCATGATCCTGCTGCTTGCCCGGGATTAGCGGAATGAGGCGTATTTCCGCGACACGCTAACTATATATGCAGTGATAATAGCAGAACAATGTCATCACGAAAAGCCTTAACGCTGATTGGATAAGTCCTAAATACATTTTTTTAGAAAGATAGCGAATAGAGTGTTTTACATCTAGCTTTATACTTTCTTGTTCTTGCACCTGTGTCTTTAGAGCGGATGTCTGTAAATATCGAGAATCCGACGACAGAGGCAAACTTTCGAATTTATTTTTATTTTACCAAAAGAACCAGTTAGTGACCCATTTTCAAAAATGGGTTTAAAAGGTTCGATTTCATTTTACTTTTTTCAAAATTTCGATAAGTCGAAAATTAGCCTTTTGAGTCCGCGGGTGCTTTCATGGACCACTGAATTTTGGCCATTTTGGACCATTTTCAACACGCTCCTGGTATCATAACATTCGGTATCCTTTTACACAGTAAATTAAACATCTTTTTAGCTTTCTTTTGCAATAAAATTTAGTCGGAAATGTTAAGTTTAAAGATCATTTTGGTTTTGTACAAAACACATCTTCGCCATGTAAACAATATCAAACAAGTAGGCAAATTTAAGCAAACTTGTAATTAGTAAAATGCAGTCTGGTATATGATTTTTAGGCGAAAAACAACACTACATTATAGCTGAATCTGTCTTTTATTTATTCTGAAATTAGGTTTGGTGGCCCGTAAATACAGCGCTACTGAGAGGTTTATCCATGAAGGCCACTTTTCGCTTGACTCCAATTTCGCATTCGATTAATTGAATTATGAGCGCTGGAAGTATTTCAATGACGGTGAACTTAAGAACGAAAATAACTCAAGGAACAGCGAAATTGGCCCTTAAGCAGGTCTTTAAAACTATGGAAACAGCATTTACATGTTTTAGGAATATTCATATGTTTTTTCGAACTACAAGGATCAAAAACATTCTATACCCGAATACTAATCACAAGTTGTTCTATCGAAAGGTTAAAAAGAATAGCATTACATACTAACAAACGACTATTTCCGGAATTATAAGCTGGGGATTGTGACGTTTTTAGGTCAAAACTGTCCGAAAATAAAACTAAGTACCTTTGTCATACGTGATATGCTTATAGAACACTGCGAGGAAGATATCAAGTGAATTTTCCAAGAGATAGTAAACCATAGCCTGAGTTTTAGCGAGTTTTCCAAGACATAAAGCGATAAATTTGTTGAAAAAATAAGTTGCATCCCATTTCCATCCCGGCCATGTGCAGCCCAAGACACTTATTTTTACTCTTAGAGCTGGACCAATATTTTTCGGTTTTCACTGATATAAATAATAACCCAGCTTTTTAAGGCAACATTGAACTGGGGACATAGACCCTTTAATTACGGACAGTACCTTTTGTTCACAGTGTCTTTGTGAAAGAACTTTGTCTGGGCCGTGAATGTGACAATAAATATAAGTTCAATAGTTTCATAAAATGGAAAAAAAGATAAAGCACTATTAATAGTATTCCATCATAAAGTGGGAAAATAATTAGCTGCATGTAAAAATGTCATACAATGACACAACACATTCTGAAATAATTGGTGTTTGGTTTTCAGTTGAATGTCGAAATTAACTTCGCTATTGCTTTGGTTTTCCATTGCTGCGCATTGTTGTTACCTAAAGGACGCTCGCGCCACTTTCTTAACCAAACATCAGTACTAAGAACCAAAACTAATCGTGACTTGCTCGCACGTATTTTCTCGCGCTTGACGCCGACTCCTTGGAATGTGTCGGCCGCTTCAGTTTTGATCGGAATGTAGTTTATAGAATAAACTGGTTATGAAACTCAGTCAGTCCTTTGTTATATGTTTTTGTTCTCCATTTCTTTTGTTCGTTTGCCTTGACCGTGCACAAAATACAAAAGGTATTGAAATGCATATGAGCAACTGACCAATAAAAACATTTGGGCTCTAAACACGGCTCTAAGCTGCCATACAATTGCACAACACAAAGTGAACGATAATCAGCTGTCTGCAAAAATATTACGCAATGACATGAAACACAAAGTGAAATATAACTAGCTGTCTGTAAAATATCATACAATGACTCAACACAAAGTGAGTAAATGATGTTTGCATGTGGATATCCCTCAATAGATCGCATCGATAATTCTCTTGCCGCTGCACATCGCTGTAGCGGCTCGCTCGACATTTCTCTCTGTTTGCTGTCCTCATTCCTAAAAATCAATCACCTCTAAATTAGTAACAGAAGAATTGGGGACTTTTCAAAAACTACGGGTAGAGAACTTTGAAATTAAGGTACCATCTTTTAACAATGCATTTAAAAAAGTGTAGATAGCCCTTTGAAAAACAAAGGAACTGTTCTACTCAGGGCAATTTTCACCTTGGCGTTTGTATAGCTCATTAACGGTGTAATACTGACTGTATGCCCTGTATTAAAAATTAATGTACATGTAAAGGCTTTTAATATTAGTTGTATTAGTCAAATTTGAATGCATAAACAAAAGAGGCCTTTCTTTCGATGTACTAACAAAAAAAATTCTTTGGGGCAATTTTTTGGACCATGGCAAAATGTGCACAAGACGCGAAGAAAGTCAGCACCACAGCCAAATTGTACCGGCTCCCTCCACGAGAAATAAGCTTTTAGGTAGACTCGTAAATATGCGAGCAGACAACTTTGAAATTTAACGTAAACCTGTGATAAATCGCTTTTGTTATTACAATCCTTGGCATGCTTCTTTAACAGAGCAACCTTAACCAGTGTTTCATTACTGCTTAATCCCGTAATGTTTTAGTCCCTGTTTGGTTCTAATCATCACCTCGATCTCGAATCTTTCAAGCAAATGCGCTCTATATGTTTATTATCATGATAATTATTTTTATTATTGTTACTATCACGTTTATTCAAAATTAGGTTAAGCCTTATTGGTAGACTTTCAAATGTTAATTTTATTACCCAGGATATTTAATGAGTGAAACAGCTTTCAACAGCATCAGTTTAATCTGTCCCGCGCTCTAGTTCCGAAGTTTTAATACGGTAAGTTTGGCTTTGTCAATTTTCATTTGTATTTCGTTGAATGTTACCACGGTTATCGCTCTGTACGTCACACACAGAAAAGAAACCGACTTTCCTAGGTTAGACCGTTTCGACACGCCCTCTACACTTATGATACACAATTATACAATTTGTATGTTACGAACGCTGAAAACTGTATTTTAACAGTCAGGTGTTTCGGGGATAACCCCTTCATCAGTGCTTGCATGTGCTCCCAGAGACAAACGCTTATTTGAGTTCCCAAACGCGTTTTTGAGTGCTACGCACACCAGTACTATAAATTCAAAATAGCCCCAAAAGGCCGAATTGGCCCAGAGTCTCAAAAGCTAATTCAACCTTTCATGGAGCTATCTTGGATATTCAGGTTCTTGATTCAGCCCACATTGAAAGCCAGTTTTTTTCCTTGTATTGAACAGCTGCTTTGCCGCTATGGGGCCATTTTAAGTTTAATAACTTGTCCAAAACAGCTCCATTTCAGAAGGGTTAAATTAGCCCCCAAATATAGTCCTCCATTTTACTCATCGCCGAAACGGTCCCAATTTTGGGGCTAAATCAGATCTTTTTAATATTTGCAGTGCAGTAAAAACTGTTGTGCTATCAACCTTTTGTCAGTCCAGAATAACTAGTATGACAAATTTTATTATATCAGTTGCGTATCAAAAATTGACATTTTTTATCTCGTCGTGATTAGCCTACTCCATTGTCACGTCTGACGATTTCTTCTCTGCAAATTATTATTGTTCTCTCTGGAGATTTCTGAATTCTACGAACTGTATGACTTTTTAACTTCATTGAATAAGGCAGGGTTCTAGGCGTTTATGGGGTGCTTTCAAAACGACAAATTGACTTGCACGAAAGCTGTTAATGGATGATGGTTGCAATGATTGTACCCTCTGCTCATCATAACAATACAATTTTATCATTTTATTTTTTTTTTTAATTTAGCTTTTATTATCAATTAATAGATTGTTAGCTTTATATAAATTTTAAATATTAAATATATTTTAGGTTTTAGATTAATATTAGATATTTTATACTTTTTTTTTTAATATTTTTTATGTGTCCCCAAATTAGTATGGGTTTACCCAGGCTATAAGGTCTTTTGACACTTAAATAAAGTTTCTATCCATCTATCTGTCTATCTATCTATCTATCTATCTATCTATCTATCTATCTATCTATCTATCTATCTATCTATCTATCTTTCTATCTATGTATCTATCTGTTAATGATTCTTTAATTGTTTTTGATTCGATTCGTCCATGGCTGTCAAAATCCCCCCCCCCCCCCCCCCCCCCCCCCCCGCCAGGCTAACAAGGGTAATGAAAGTGATGTACTGTATTTTTCTTTTTGCGTTTGTCAAAACTCCTTCCGTTTAATTTTTTAAAAAAAATTGAACTTTGTCAGTGTGAAAACATAAGCTTACAGCAATATTGCATTACGCGTTAGCATTACTTTTTCACGGGTTGGCTCTCAGGAGACTTTGATTTATGATCGAGAACAGAGAAAAACCCACCAATTTGTCAATTTTTATAAAAATTCACCGTATGATATGTGCGCAATAGACGTTTTAGTTACCGTAAAAACTTCTTTATTTTCGTGAAGTCTTCAAAATAAACAAACGAGCCACTTGCGCGATTATCGTGCCCATGCCTCGCGCGCCAAAACACTGCGTGGAGCAAACAATCAATCGATTCGCATATAATTAACCGCATATAAACAGGTCTAATTAACATGAAATCACCGCTTGCAAGCCATTAAAGTAGACCCACCTACTGAGAAATAACGAAAATAGAGCTGATCTCATACTGGCTTGTCTTTCACTTGAACATTTTACATAAAGTAAAACTTGATTTTACTCATACGCGAAGCGGCATGAGGGAAGGTTCCTGCTCCGTTTTCCTTGTTATTATTATTTTTATCATTTTTTGTGTCTCGATTTTGCATGGAAATTTATGCACGCATATTTTAGTGTACACGAACTCGCACCTGCCTCCCCTAGAAAGTTGTTTTTGTCCCCTATTGTTATGAAAGGCTTCAGGAAGGTTAAACCAATCAGAATCCGTCTTCTGCGCACATGTTTGATTTTTAGGGGTACTAGAGAAAACAGGTTTGTCACTCGGAGAAGACTATCAGATGGCCTCTTCTGTACTTTTCTGTACTCTACACTTCAATTTTACAGACGTTCATTTTCCATTACCAAAATGTAAACACGCCTTTTAAGATAAGAAAAAGTCGTTAAGACGATTTGTATGCCTTTGAAGTGGCGGTTAGACAGCTGAAAGCGATGTAATCTTGCTGTGAGGTCAGCATCCATTTATCACAAAGTAGAACATGTCTTCCTTCAGAATTCATACTCGAAGCGCGAAGCAAGCGGCAGACTTTACTAAGAATTTTCAAGCATTCCTGGAAAACTACGGTAAAGAAAATAACATTTTTGAATGTCCATTTACTTTGTAAGAAACATTTCTTAGACTGGTTATTTGTGTTATCAGTGGTTTTTGAGAAATATTTAGAAAACTCGGCCACACGAGAAATTCTTCGACATGTGCTAAACAAATTTGCTTGCGTTGCCGACAGTTTCCTCGATGCGATAATGTAACGCGTTTTACTCCTGAGACTAAACTAATAGATATTTGAATAAAACTTTCAACTGAGATAATTCGTTGTCCTTTTTTCCGTGTATAGGCAAATTGCGATCAAACTTGTTCGAATGTTTTCTTCGTAACGCCAATAATCATGGTAAAGGCACGCTAGTAAATATAATTAAGTTAAATAGCGCTTTCTGAAATAAAGTTTGCTTTCAAGATTTTTTGATTCGCAAAAACATTATGCGAATCATCTTTAGGGATAAGAATGGTATCCTATATACACAGGAAAAGTCGTAAATTTTAGAAAACACTAGATATAATAAAGCATGCTGCTGAATTTAAATTTTATTTTGTGTTGTTTATAATATAATTCGCAGACGCTAGCGCTCCGTGCTGCAATTAGGATAAATAAATCGCAAAGCCTTCCGGAAGCAGAACGTCACTGAATTCTGACAAGCGTTTAACTCTTCTATTGAAGGGAAAGACATTTTCATTCAAGGAAATATGAGTTTCATTAAAAAGTTTTGACCTTTAGAACAAATATTTTGGATTCATGATCATGAAAAAACAGCGCGCGATCGAAGTACATTTCACACTAAATTAGCACGAAACGAAGTGTATTTGCGACAACACTTTGAAGAAACTGTGAAGCCGGAAAAAAAAAAACAACTAATACATGGCAAAAATCAAAGCAGCTATTTAAAGAACTAAAGGGGAGGGGGTTCATGATCCGTCACGCAATATTTATTTTCAAACAATCTTGCCTCCGTCGGTGAGGGGGGGGGGGGGGGTGGGGGGGGGGGAGGGGAGGTGAATTCTTTCTGGAATAACCCAA
Organism: Cladopsammia gracilis; assembly: GCA_022457155.1. Taxonomy (NCBI): domain Eukaryota; kingdom Metazoa; phylum Cnidaria; class Anthozoa; order Scleractinia; family Dendrophylliidae; genus Cladopsammia; species Cladopsammia gracilis. The sequence continues at coordinate 50,811 of JAJGOT010000762.1, read as the reverse complement.
TGTAATAGAAATAATTCACTGTTTGGGAAGTATTAGACTAGTCTGGGTTTGATCGGGAATCAATTCATTAAATATTCATTGCGAGTACAGAAAAATAGCCCAATTTTGATATATTAAAATTCAACTTGAAACAATAAACATCACTACGAGGCTTAGGGAATGATAGCAGGGATTTATATGGTTTATTCCCCTAAACCTCGTAGTGATATTTTTTGGTTTCAAGTCGAATTTTAATATATCGAAATTGGTCTATTGGTTGGTTCAATCAACATGTCTTGAGTGATGGTGCGATGTGTCTCACGCAAAATTCGTTGAAGGGGAGGGGTGCATGCCCCGTTTAAAATAAACCATAAAACGTTTTTACGCAAGCGCACGAGTAAAAGAAGGAAAAGCACAGAAGGGTGTATGCCCCGAACCCGAGTCGCTTGCTTCATAACTAATACCCACATCCACTACACCAATGAGGGATAGCTGACAGGAATTGTAATTTTTTAACATATTTATAGTGTTCACCATAACCATAAATGAGAGCTAACCGTTTTCAAATCAGTGCTTAACCCTAAACACTGCAGATCAGTGCTAAACTGGAGTTCTTTTCTCCCATTTCTGTGTGTATGTCAGTAATATAAAGAATACTACTGTTAGGTAAATAGGGCGTATTTTACTCGCCTGCATGCGGTAATTTGATGTTAATTAGACCGACCCGCTTATATGCAGTTAATTATATGCGAATCGGGTGCATGGAGCCACCTTAATCGGATTTTGGTTAGGTCAATAAACACGATAGGTGAATCGAGAGCAAACAATAACGAAAAACAGCAATAAGCACATACAATTGCAGAGAAGAATGTTCTTTCTACCTTGCTTGAGAGTTAAGGCTTTCCGATTTAGCGGATTAAATCCTCGGAAGTGGAAGTACAGTTGCTCGTGCAATGTTAACGTTGTGAAGTCAGCTTGGTACTTTGAAATACTATTAAGTCCGGAAACCGTTGGTTGTATGTTTTGGTGATATGGCTACTCACTTTAAAACAAAGTCTGTGTTTCCGAAAATACAGAAGAGAAAACATAATTCGCAACGAATAATCGAATGTTGCTGAACATAATTCAGAATACGTAAAACACAATCCGTAACATCAAAAACACCAGTGATCGCAGTAAAAAAAAGCATTGGCAAACAGCATAACTAAATCACAAACTTAATTTTTGGCGATAAGCAACATTTGCATCTGCGATCGACGCGTTTTAATGGGCGCAATTCCGGAATAGGCTGTCATTTTAGTTCGTGCTTCAAAGCACGCTTCAATAATATCAGCGCCTTGTAAAAATATTTAAAGTACTGAAAACTTAGCAGTAGTAGCCGAGAGTTTTACACCTGACAAAACACTTGCTGCAATTTGTTTTTGAACGACTTCAAAAATAATTTATCTTTGGCGTGGCCGAGCTGAGTGGCAAGTTCATCCGTGGTGGAGGTTTTTCAGTTATGACTGACACGACAAAACTAATAACAGAGAGTCATGAAAGTTCCTTTAACAGCAACGCATTGGTTGAACGAGGTTCGTTCTGAGTTATAAATCATTCGAATCTTGTAGCCACATAAATATGTTAACACATTTTAAAAACGTTATCTGGTTAAAAAGTTTAGAATATATGAGCTTTAGATTGCCAGTCTGCAATGTTTGACAAATAATGAATAAAAGGCGCGAACATGAAAATATATACGGTAAAAAATGTGAAGTAGAAACAAAAATACTTTTGGGGAAATAAAATGCTAATACACAGTTTTTAAAAGAATTGAATATTGCCTAGGTACTTGTTTCGAGTTATTGTCTGCTTCGCTTGTAATTGCGGTAGGCCAAGTTTCGTTACGCGTCAGTTTTCCTTGATACTTACCCTTTTTCCGTTTATATTTCCATGTTCGCGCTTTTTATTTATTATTCGTCAAAGATTGCAAACTAAAACCTCGAAACCTCATATGTTTAAAACCTTTTAATCAGAGAACGTTTTTTAAATTTGTAAATATGTCTTATCCTGATTACTCGTCCATTTTTAAAACATAAATATGCGTTGCTTTATTCGATGACATCTCGTCTGAGAGTCTATTTTGCCAGGCTAACGGCAGCTACGTTAATCGGATAACAAAGAAGCAAAGCACTTAAATCGCTTTGTTTGTAACTTTTGTTTTACTTCGGCGTTCAGTTCCGAGGTGAAATCGTTTAAACATCGCATGGCGGAAATAATTGTTTATGCAAATATGTGTTTATGTTTATTTATGAATACACATGGTGTTTTGAAGAAAAACGTAATCACACCTCCCTAAAAAAGTCACACCTTTGCGCTTAAGTGTGCTTCCATGTTTACACACTGTAGAAAACGGAAATGAAAATCTGAGACTGAAGCAGTTTTATGAGACTATTTCAGAAAGAGGTCTTTGTGAGCTCAAAGTTGCGCTCGCTCGGGTTGTCAAGCTAAAGAATTAACGATCACCCACGAACGTTTCAGCGTGGTTTCGGCAGCGTCACTTAATACAAAAGGCCTATTATTTAATTCTTAATGTGCGAATGCGAACCGGTACAATAGACCATTTCTTGACACGGAGGTAAAAATAATCTCCTGAAAAATGTTATACCGAAGATGACTGGTGTGGTGGATAAAACGACTTTGACAAAAATCTTTATAGAAATATCACGGCGACGACTCAAAAACGTTTTCATGGAAAAAAAAAATGCCGATAATTTCATTGTCTGAACATTGAACCCCGCCTTCCCCCTGAGACTAATATTAAATCCCTCTCTGGGCTTTTTAGATTGACGGTATGGGTTTTTGCACTCGTGTGATGGGCTGATATGCTTTGAATTATTAATGAGTTTTGAAATAAAATGAAAACGGTTACCTGTGTTCTTCATTTCATTTGAAGACGAGAATAGAAGCAGAATTGAAGGTAAGTTCTCTGTGTGAAAAAGCCATATATTTTAAAAAAAAGTTTTCAAATAATCTAAGTCCATTCCAAAGTCTAGAGCTTTGCTGAATAGCAAAAAAATACTAGGACTTATCTGTGAAGAATATACATGTATTCGCCATTGGAAGTTAGACAATTCCGTACAGGCCCTGAGAACAGTGAGCCAGTTTATAGATTTGTACTTAGCAAGTCTACCAAATTATCTTAAAGAAACCACCCACATCGGCTAAAAATTGTTTTGACTTCGCAAATAGCGAAAGAACAACTTCAGACTTTACAGGCTTCGTTGGCACCGAAGTTGCCAACTTCGTTTCAAAGTTCGCAATTAGGTTGGCTAACTGACAAATATATGTAATTGACAACTTCGCAACATAGTATCAAATTTCGCAACGAACGTGGCAAGTGATGCGGCCAATGTAAGCTGAAATCCACTGCGATAAGCGTCAAAAGTGTGCTTCGTTTGATTTACATCAATGATGGCCTTTGCCACCTTTGACACCATGTCAAAGATCTGGCAAAAACGGCCTTTGCCACCATTGACATATGTCAAATGCGTGTGCTAAAGGCGATTTTTCGTGCAGTGGCAAAGCACCTTGAACATAATGGTCTGTGTTAATTCTCTTATCTGAAAGATTGGGCAAAACACGAATCTTCGTGCTTCTCAAAACGAAAACTTCCAGTTTAGTTAATGCGCGGGAATGCGCTATATTGTTCGAAATATAGGAAAAGGCTTGTTTTCGCCGTAAACAGGCCAAGATATTGCTTCTTTTAAGGAAAATTACAATATATTTGTAAGGTGCTTGAAACAGGTTTGTCAACACTTCACTCCAGGGCACCGCTGCTTTTTGAATGACTTCAAACGCTAAAAGCCAAAAGAGATACGAAACTCTCTATGAAGAAATGTTTCTTTACTCAAAATTCATGATATATTAAGGTATACACTGGAACAACAGTTCCATGACAAATTTTTATTTAGCGGCGTCACCTTGGAAATAGGGTCGTAAAAGGACTTAACCACAGATTATAAAAGCCGAGTGTTTTGGGTCGCAATTTTCAAAAAAAAAAGAACTTCTGTTTAAAATGTCGATGAAGGTTGCCTTCATCAAATTTCCTTTTAAAAAAGAAGAGAAAGCTAACAAAAATAATAGAAAATAAACGTCTTTACCTGGATTCGAACGCGGGCCAAGCGATTAATTCCCAGTGGCGCCTTTCGATTTTGAGAAACCTGATTAAATATTTAAATAGTTTAAATATTTCTTGTTATGTTGAAAGATCGATATGAAATCTTTCAAAAATACGCTTTGCGTGCACCAAATTCAATAAAGGTTGCTTTTGCAATTGGTCATTGGTAATTCGGCATCGGCGTTTGGGCATCTGGAACACAATGCAATGCTTTGCTTGAGTGACCGCCAAACAATAGCTGTCCGGCCAATGCCCAAAGCAACCTTTATTGAATTGGGTATATTCACAAGATAAAAAAATAATGGAACACATTGTCTTTTTACATACTGATTTCCGCAGTTCAATCAAAACAAGTCGCCAAACTTCACTTTCAGATAAAAAAAAAAAAAAACGTTTTCTTTCTTTTATCCCAAGTTCTGTGTATTGTGCAAAATTTGTTGTTAACCAGCTCGTTTTAACATCTCCACCAAGAGATTGCATGTGGTCCTTTTTACAAAATATAATTTCTTCTGCATATGTCAATCCACGTCTCTGTTTTTTTTGCACAATTTATTTTAGGAGTCCTTGGTTTGCCAAAGATGTTTTCAAAGACAGTCTCCGTTGTTGTTGCTGTTTGTTTCATATCCTTTGTGAGCGGGCTTGCCTTAGATCGCGAAGTTGCTAATAATGCAGCATTTAAGTGTGCTGGATCTGATTGGCGCGCAATTGTTTCTGCTCCCAAAAACGAGGATGAGGTTATGGAAAATACCTGCAAATCTTTAAAGGTAAGGCTTTATCTCAAATAACTTTTGTGGGGTACGCTCTTTGTAGACAAGATGAAACAATTAAGACTCCTGAATGTTTTTATAAGGGGGACGGAGGGGGATGTATATTTTTGCAGCTGAAAATGAGACATCTTCGACATTTATATTTATATTTTGTTCAACACTTCAAAAGGAAGTTAACTGCGCGGGCAGTCAATCAATGTTTGCAGGCTATGCAATTAAAAAAGTCATACCTTCCAGAAAAATCATTTTCAAAAGGTACTTACCAGTTTCAAAATTGTTTTCCCTCAGCAATGCAATTTAACACTTTAATAGACTTTAAGAGGCAAACAGTCGTTTTAAAAGTTTAGAGGAAAATGTTAATATGCAAAAACAATGACGTCGTCAGATCGGTGTTATGGTGACACTTTTATCAATCAAATCGACTTTTCTGGAAGGTTCATTTCATCATAAGAATATGTGGGGGACAGCTAGTCTGACCGAGCTCATGCAGTAAACTATCACTTGTTTAATTTCTGTTGTGTTGCCAAAAGAAAATTATCCATCTTAATTGAATATTTACGAGCGTGGAGAACATAAACTTGTTATAAATAAACCCTTTTTGTTTCCAGGCAGCTTTTAAGGTGTCAATTGTATATATATATTTTCTTTTTTTTGTCGACTGTTTACTACAAGTTTAAGAATCCTAGACAAGCCACCAATTTACAATTTTTTGAAGGACGTTGAACTCAGGTCCATGATGAAACTACTCTAGTTACAGTTCAGGAGGTAAGCCAAAGATCTGGTACCATCAACCTGACTTTCTGTCTCACTAAACTTTTCTTTTCTCGTCTACAGGAATTCGTTCAATGCATTAAAGACACAGACCCTGCTGACTTCAAATCACCGGTGTCCGATATGCTCCACTTCATACTCGCTTATGATTGGCAGCTCATGGTAATTATGAAGAGAGCAGGACTTTGCAAAGACATGCAGACCGATGAACTGAAGAAAATCACAATGGCTACAGGTATATTTTCAGGTTTAGCCTTGTCTTATGGAAAATTCACGATCCCGTTTCTTTCATTGCGATGAGTGAAATGTCACTCGATCGCTGTTATCGTTCGCTAACTCGGCTGTGAACCTTTGTTGGTAATTACCTAGTGAACTACTTTATCCAGCTGTCTCGTTTCACAAAATGGATATTTATTTCACGATAAGATGTGCTTATTTACCGCAAAAAACGCCGCTAATAACAAAACAATAACAATTAAAACTATTCTTACTTTGTTTCATATTTTTTTTAACAATTGCTTGTTAAGAAAATCTAAAATTAGTATCCGAGATGCAATTTTGATGTCCATTGTTCTGATTTATTCCAGGCATAATGGAAAAAGAGAACTTGCAGAATGTTGGTAAGTAATTAATGTTTTAAATGCATATTCTTATGGAACCTTCGAAAGATATGCCAGAACTGAACAATGAAAAGCAATTGATCTATTTTTATTTTATATTGTAAAGAATATAATAAGAATTCTATATTATATCGAAATATATCTATATATCTATATTGAAATAGAAACAAACAAATAAACAACAAGAAGTAGTTGATACAATTCTGATATTCCAATCCTATTTTCTTATAAATTAATCACAGATACCTTTTAGATCGTGTAAATATTAAGGAAACCAAGGTAAAAATAGAAATTTAAAAATTTTCTATAGTAGAAACTTAAATACACATATATCTTCCATCCTTGAAGTATTGCAATTTACCGAAATTGGTCAGAAAAGAAAATCTAATCATCTTAGATAATTCCCTTTACCTTTAGGGATACTAAGTACCAGCTGTTGAAATTTCTGGAATCGTTTGGGTAACCAATACGAGCCATGAATCGTTAAAACGTTGTTTTAGGAAACCACAGTACCGAACGCTGAGTACCCAAACGATCCTAGAAACCCAAGTGCCGAATGTTTGAATAACAACACACCGAAAGTAACAAGCATGGTTGACATATTGGTAAAAATCATCTAATTAACGGCAATCAAATGAACGAAGACAGCAAGACCAATTTTCAGATATGTATACCGTGCTGTAGAATCTAAGCCAGTTCCAGTTTTCTGTAGGGAATAAAAAAAGTAGTATAAAAATAATATTGAATTATTTTTCTGCCAACAGAGGAGGGCACCTACAAAAAGTGTGTTGGAGATGCCGTGCGCAAATGCATAACACGAGATGTGTCCCTCGTTAAGATAGGGATGGACAACAACCTTCTGTCTTCGTTTTTCGATTATATTGGCTGTATTGAAGAAGCGGGTTACAAGTGTCACGCAACTATGCTGGATCATTTTATTGCCATTCTGAAAGCGTTCCAGAAACACCTGGAGGAAAACAATGGGAAATTGGCAAAGATGGCTGAAAACATGGAAAACAATTAGTAAAGCACTATAATAATCGTGTCTTTACATAAATCTGATATTAGTTAAAATAGTGGTTAAAGCAACATAAGCGACGGTGATCGCGCTCATTAAAACTTGTTAAGTAAACACGAAGAAAAGTTAAACTAAAAATAAAGTGACTCTCGAATTACACTTGTATTAAAGATCATTTCATGATTCACACATTTTCTTTTGTTTTCAAGAACCTTTATTTAACTTAAAACCCAGGTGATTAGTTAACTAATTGAAGTCCAGGGAGGGCTTGATAAAGTAGCAGGGAAGAGCGGGCTATGAATTGAAATTATCAATGTAATGAGGGATTTATACAGATCCCTCGTTTCAGGGATTTATCTGTATAAATCCCTGATAGTCATAATTTCAATTCATCGGCCCCGCTCTTATCTGCTATTTAATTTTAAGATGTTGCGCCATGTTAGTGGAAACGCGTTATATATACTAAATAATAGGAAGACATCAACGGGAGAGATACTCAGACTTCGCGATTCCCCTCCCAACACAAGCTCTCCTGTAGTGTCGAAAAGGTCGCCAACTTTATAGAAACCACATTCAGTTAGTCTTTTGCTGAAAACAGATTTGTTTTCGATACAAACATTCTTGTTATTCCACAAAACTTCATTTATAATTTCTTCAATTGTGGACGGGTTATTCTCATTTAGAGAGGACCGTGACATAAGACACTCCTTATAGAAATAAGGGACAGTAATCGAGAGCTTCTTGTAGTCAAAATTGCAGTGAAAGAGAAATTTTCCTCCAACGTTTCTTAGGTACGAATACCAAAAAATTTCCAGCCTGCCTTAAAATGTATATGACAAATTTTGTTTTATTTGATTGATAGAATCTACATGGTGGTCCCCAAAAGTTTTCGATATCGATTTTTGTTTTTCACGTTGCAGCCGTCTAAAAACGTGAAATTTTACTTCCGACGGGATACTCGGTTCTTTAGTATGTTTTGGTGTACCTTGGGAAGTATCATAGTTTTACAGTGCGTTATCTATGATTGCAAAATGCACACCAAAACAAACTCGCGAACCGAGAAACCGCGAAAATGGCGATGTAGTATTGACGTCACAGACCGACTATCGTCAGTCTTCCTTCTTACGCGGTATTGTAACCCACTAGAAGTGATATTTCTCGTTTTAAATGGCTAAAATGTGGGAGAAAAAAAAAATCGACATAGAATTTTGTTTCCATGTTCCTATCAGAACACCATGTAGATTCCATTAAGCAAGTATAAATCTGCCATATACAATTTAAAAAATAAGGAGTTAAAGGAAACCGCAACAAATGAATATCTACCCTTTAGTGAAAAGAAAAAAATACATGGTTTTCGGCGTCCTAAAAACATATGATGATAGATGCTGTTTAAAGGGCGTGCCCTTTTCTATCAGATTGCGTGACAAGCCCTCATAACGGCTTATACATCTTGGTATGCGTGCATTTCTTAGCCATCCTGTGCAAAATGACGATGAAAGTGAACCCACAGACCTTTTTATCCTGGTTTGTTTGTTTACCCGTTTGTTTGTTTGTTTGTTTGTTTACCCGTTTCAGATCATGATACTCACGTGTTCTCTAGAGAATTGTTTCTTTACCTTTCCAAAAACCATGCATTTATATATACGTGAATATGATAAAATGTGTAGGAGCTAATTCTCTAGAATAACATCACATGGTCATCATCAAATGAGCAAGGGGCTATTCACATGATACCGGAATGATTGTGGAACGAGTTCATTCCGACTCCCTATATTTCTCTGTATCTGTTTACATGATAGCGAGACAAAATTTTGTTCCCGTACAAGTCATTCCGGAATGAGTTCAAACCAATTTTATTCCGAATTAAATTCTTCATTCTGGTATCACGTAAACTGAAAACTAACTTCGACGGTTCCGAGATGAAAACCGCAAACAGTGTAGTCTGGTGCAAGCGGCGCATGCGTATCGTTTTCAAGATGGCGGACAACGAAGCGCCATATTTGTTTTCTGATCTGCCGGCGCGAAAACCAAGCGAGCGAGAACGCCTTAGGCTGAGCCGGTCGATTTTGTCAAGTGAATGCAGTGAAGCTTGTGCTATCAGGGATAGATCGATGTAAACTTGAATAAATTTATGTAAACACGTGAAATGCGTATCCATTCAATTTTGTTTAGTTCACTGTCTCTCGAAAAAAACTAGACAGTTTTTAAACGGTTATAACAATAGGCATTGTTTAATTATAATATTGATTGCTTCTACGGTAATGTAATAATCACCTACAATTACCTTCCCTTTTTTTTCTTCCGCAAGTTTTCCGTGCGACAAACGGACAATAAAAATATATCTTCAATAACGTAATTCAAATGGAACTTTTAATTATCCGAAGCAACGGATATCAACCCTTTTTTCGCATTAAGAAAAAGCGGTGTTGTTTTAATGGCGGAGAAAATTTTCTAAAGCGAAAAAAGAACGCAATTTATTGCATTTCTTATTCATAATATCCCTTTGAATGAAAAGAAAAAAGTACGGAAGCATCTTCAGAATAGCATTAAGGTAAAAACTGTTGTTGCGTGCATGCCTTTCAAACCTCATCTTGGAGATATATCTTACAAATTAAAATTAAAATTTCTGAATTGTTTTAGGGATTTTCCGAGGTTAAAATCTTTAAAATCTTTAAAAAATCTTTTCGTGTGTAATTCTCAGCATCAGGTAACGCTGCGTTAAACTTTAAACGTGTTTGTTATCAAATCAAGAACAAAGAAAACAGGTTGGTTGATATTCGAACTGCTTAAACATACAGTTGGTGTTTGCCAACCTAAATTAACACATTGGTTCGTAAAAATGAATCTGAATTTGTTAGCCATGATCTTCGAGACGACTGTCCTCTGCTTTATCTGCTTCGCAGCTTTAATTGGTAATGTAAGTTTATTCCTCATCGTTTACAAAAACCGAAACCTTTTCACCGTTACCAATATGCTTATTCTAAATCTGGCCGCAGCTGACATCTTGGTGTCGGTACTGAGCATGCCAGCTACTATGGTGACGATTATCACAAAGCTCTGGGTGTTCGGGCATTTAGTCTGTGTGGCGCTCGGATATTTAACGATTTTGTCGTTTATAGATGGTTTTCACGTTACGTCACGGCGGCCATATTGGTGTACAACTACAAAATAATATTAATGAACTTCTTTTGTTATGTGCACCAACATGGCCGCCATGGCCTTTGTCATTTGCGTCCTACAGGACTGAAGGTCACGTGAGTGAAAACCATCTATAGTATCCGTCATGTCGCTCGGTATGATCGCCATCAACCGATATTTCCACGTAGTCAAGTGGAGCGCTTATACCAGCATCTTCTCGAAGAGAAAGGCATCGATTTACGTCGTCGCAGTTTGGGTAGTCTCCACATCTTTAGCTTCTCCTCCACTCTTCGGTTGGACAGAATATCGCTTCATCCCTGGAACCTTCAACAAGTACTTTAATTGATTTGATATTCACTAATCGACCTGAAAATGTGTATTGTTCTGGGGTGTCTCATGTTGCCATTAGTGATCATAGCTTAGTATATGTTTATCGAAAAATTTCAATTCCCACTTCCTCTAAAGGAATTAACTTGATAGGTTATAGACAGTTTAAACACTTTAACAGCGCCAATTTTCGAACTGAGATTTTAGCACAACCTTGGGATGACATCAAGCAATTTTACGATCCCAATGACATGTGGAAGAAATGGAAAGATTTATTTTTAACTGTCTGCGAAAAACATGCACCAATGAAGACCAAACGGACGCGTAATTCAAAATCAACGTGGATTACTACTATTTTAAAAAAGCGGATGAATTACAGAGACCGCTTTAAAAGAAAAGCTATTAAAACAAATGATCCATCTATTTGGAAACAATTTCGAATGGTGAGAAATCAAGTAAATCGGGAAATTAACAGCGCCAAACAGGCTTACTATAAAAATGCCTTCAGTAATTGCTCGGGAGATCAACGCAAAACATGGAAAACTATTAACGAACTGACCTCGCGTAAGTCGAATAAAACCGTTATCAATGAAATGGAATACAATGGGTTAAATTCTAAAGACCAAACAGATGTTGCAGAAATGTTAAATTCCTTTTTTACGGAAATTGGGCCAAATCTTAGTAGACATGCATTTGAAGTTGATAAATCCTTCGAAGAATTTATTACTGAAACTGATAAAGAATTCATATTTGAAAAAAACAACACCAACACACGTTTTTACACTACTATCAAAACTTTGTAAGTCAAAGGCAACTGGATTAGATAATATTTCAGCGAAACTTTTAAGGGAATGTCCCGATTTACTAGCAGAACCTCTCTCTCATATATTTAATCAATCCTTAATAACCGGCATCTTCCCTGATGAATGGAAATCTGCTAGAGTCACTCCCTTGTATAAAAATTCCGGGAAGCGTTCTGATCCGACAAATTACCGACCGATATCAATAATTCCAGTCGTGGCCAAAGTTTTCGAACGGATAATCTACGATCAATTATATCAGTATCTAACTAGGAATAGCTTTCTTACTGGTTATCAATCTGGTTTTCGTTCCTTGCACTCCACACTTACGGCACTAATTGAAGCTACTGATAGTTGGGCCATGAACATTGATCGTGGTTTTGTCAACGCTGTCGTCTTTCTGGACCTCAAAAAGGCCTTTGATACAGTTGATCACGATATTTTGTTAAAGAAATTGCAATACTTTGGGATTCGTCGGTCCAGTTATAAATGGTTTGCTTCTTACTTAGATAATAGAACTCAAATTTGTCACATCAACTCCTGTAAGTCAACCCCGAAATTCTTGAGATGCGGTGTTAACACGTTCCAAACCGTTGGGGGATATTCCAAAGTTGTAAAATTTCAGCTGAAAATGGCTTTAAACTGTCATTCTTTGACGGAATCGTAATATTCGGCTGAAATGTTACAAACACTACTGGTTTTCGCCGGACAAAATGCCGTTTCAGCTAGAAAACATCATTATCCATTTTTTTCAGATGGACTTTAAAAAAATATTTTCATCCACGATTGGTTTCAGAAATTTCCCAAACCGTTTTCATTCCCTCTTCATTTGTTTCAAAAATCTTTAAACTAATGATTGGTTTCAAAAATTTCCAAAACCATTTTCATTTCAAATTTCTGAAACTCTTTTTAAATCCAATTGGTTTCAGAAATTTCCGAAACCATTTTCACTAAAAATTGGTTGCAGAAATTTCTGAAACCCTTTTCAAACCTGATGGTTTCAGAAAATTCCGAAACCATTTTAATTTCTCGGACTAATGGTTTCAGAAATTTCTGAAACCCTTTTCAAACCCGATTGGTTTCAGAAATTTCCGAAACCAGTTTTGTTCACGTTTGCCTTTAGAACGTTTGAACCTTCACACAAAATAAGCAAATAAATACATATTTGAAAGTGTTTTAATTATATTATAGAAATGCTTTGACTGACTTTTATGCTAAAAATAAAATATTTAGTACAAAGACAGCAAAAAAGGATTTCATGTAATAACTCGTTAAATTTACTAAGTGAAAACTGGCGAAAAGAAAATTGTTATACAGTTTATTGATAGCTTTATTAATATGTAAACAAAAGTTCACACAAAAAAAGCTAAAGCAAAAAAGGTGAAAGTGTTCTAATGCTGTCTAACTATGAAATTCGGCAAAACAGACAGTTGTACGCCTGTTACCGAACCGAGAGCCAAATATTTGTATGGCCAAACGTGAGGTCAAGATGGGAAATTGGCCAAGTTCTTTATTTTACCGTTTGAGCAAAAATACTGCGTTCTTCTCCATGAATAAATGTGGTGCAAATTACCCTAGGCCCGGTTGTTCGAAAGCTGGTTAACGCTACTCCAGGATTAAAACTTAACTGAGAATTTATAATTTCTCTTGTTAGCAGTATTTTCAAAAGCTAATTAAGTTACATGCGAAGACAAGTCAGAGATGAAACTGAAGGGCAAAAATACTTTGGAAAAATCTCCATTGATTAATTATTTAACTGGAATAAAAATTGATGCTAACCTTGGGTTAGCTTAATCGCGCTTTGAACAACCCGGCCCTGTATAATTACAAAAACTTATGAGAGCACAAACATTCTGCGCTCTACTCCATGAATAAATTTAGTGCAAAACACACTATATAATTACAAATACAAATGAGGGAGCAAAAATTTTGTGTCTGCTCCATAAAAAAATTAGTGCCAATTACTCTGTATAGTTATGAAAACTAGTGGGGGGCAAACATTCTGCGCACTGCTCCATGAATAAATTTAGTCCAAATCACATTTAGTGCAAATCACACTGAATTAATAATTATATTGGAAACTAATGAAAGTGCAAAAATTCTGTGCTTTGCTTCATTAATATTTTTAAATCTGCGCTTTCTTCCATGAATGATCTAAGTGCAGATTACCCTGTATGAAACTTTAGACCAATGAAGGGAAAAATTTATGCAGTTTGCACCAAATAAATTCAGAGTAAAATCACGCTGTATATACAATAAGGAAAATGAATGAAGGCACAAAAATTCTGCATCCAGCTACATAAATACATTGAATGGAAACTACACAGTTTTTACATCATGAAAGGTGCAGTGCAAACTCTCACATTAAAAAAAAATAGTTATGGTGTAAGCAAAAGTTCTGCCTCCATTTATGAATATATGAATAGAAATTCTACATCTGACAGGGAATAAATAACTCAATAAATGAGTATATACTTTCCGACTTCAAAGCATGGCATATCCCAGCATATATGTATGGACGAATGGTGGACCTGAAACTTAAAATAAAAACGCGAAGTCAGGCAATGTTTTTTTTTTTTGTTATTATAGCTGGGAGAACTAAGCTCACTTGCGGCGTTAACGTTAAGCTAAAATGCACTGTACATTGAACATTTTTTTAGTGAGTAAACAGGCGAACAAATTAAAATTAAAATCTGTCGGTTTATAATTCGTAACTCATCAGTTGCATGCAAACAAGGCTTATCATCTACGGAAGTCGTTATTTTACTGTATGTAATCAATTTTTGGTTCAGCATGTTTCAAATTATCCAGCTTCAGGAAAAAAAGCCGCCATGAACGGAAACGTGTTTATGAACTTACCGTTATGGTGGGAAATAAAGTGGCGCACAATTTGTAGAACTATTTGTAGAATTAGATACTACACACGATCGATGTCTTTTTACCGAAGCAAACATTTCTCGAGCCTTGCATGTATCGTGTTAAATTTAATACAGCACATTATGAAGCTTACCTGGAGTATGAAGGACATACGTGGCATATTTTCACACCAGTGATAAACACCCGGGTAAACAGCAGAATATCCAACCGTTTTCGCCGTTTTCATCCATATTGTAGTCGCAAATTGAACTACACAGGTTTAATCACAGAACTTATCGAACGGAGTGGTCCATCATATTTCCAAGCCTCTATTTCAAACAACAGCTTTTAGAGAGAGAATTACTCGAACCGCACTGCGTCCCTGGAGCGGTTTTAACTGGTTTGAATTGAATGCTTGCGTGTTCTTGTGGTGTGGTCACGAGTGAGCAACGCATACCATCGTCACGTGAGCGATAAGATAAAAGGTCACGTTTCTTCCACAAAAATGAACTGGTTTATTTACTATTCTAGCTGTTTGAATTATTTAAAATCTACTGCTTTTATATCGGAATGAAACTGTAATATCGTGGTTTAGTTTAGTTTTAGGGAGAAAAAAATCTGTCACAGAACATTGTGTCACACGTAAAGTGACACTTTATTCGTTTGTGGTCAAATGGTTGAAATGTTTGTCTCTGATTACATATACAAAGGCTATTCTATTCACCAGTCGTTACTGATTTGCCCGCCATTTATCTGTATCGTGAGCTAACAACTTACAACGATCAGTTGTGGAAACAGTCACGTACAAGCTGAACAACTGAAGCGGGTTCTAGAGTAATCGAACAGCTGCTGGTATGTATATACTGTTTTATAATATAACTGACATACGTTTTATAATATAACTGATTGCTTGGGTTTGTTTGTAATCGGGAGGGAAGGAAACAAAATAATCGGTTTGTAGTTGTGCCATGTGAATCCCGCTTTTAAAGCGTTTTATAAAGCCCGGATAAAATAAGAACAAGATTTCAGATTTCAGATTTCAGTCAGTAGAGCGCTTTAGATTTTTAATAAGCAGTCACCGGCAGCGAGAGTACAACCTTTCTTACTTTGTCATTTGGAGATAAACACTTTTAAATTCTGGTTCCGTTTGTTCAAAGAAAGATTAATTAAGGTGATCCAGGGTCAACGCCGGCTATGAATAGGAATTTTTGGCGGATTATAATCGTGAAGGTCGATTCCTAACTTAACGAACTCTTAAAATAAGCCAATGATTTTATAGTTAGCAGCCAATCCTTGTAATGACCGTAGAATCCCGTTCCAGTTATAAGTTATACAAAGTTGTACAACTTCGTAAGGGTTTTTGGGTGGGCTTATAATCTGAAGGGGGGGGGGGGGGGTGGGGGTTAGGGGGGAGCGCTGATAACCCGATAACCCGATAACCCGTGGGGCTTATAATAGGGAGGAAAAAACGTCTGAAATCCATTCTGTTTAAAAAAATGAATTTTTTAATTATTGTTTCCTGTATACGGTACCCGGTTTAGAGGGGGTGTATAACCGGGACGAAATTTCTATTAGCAGACAGGTCGGCTTATAATCGGGGAGGGGTGGGGTGGGGGGGGGGGGGGTGCTGTGGGACTTATAACCGGGATTCTACGGTATTTAATATTGACATGTTGAGATATTTGGGAACGTTTAGAACTTCACTGAATAATGAACTGGTATCACATCTGGTTATTCTTGAAAACAGTTGTTTAGAACATAACAAGTCACTGAGCTCTATTGTTTCAGGTCTATACTGGAAGGTACAGACCTCCACAACAAAGAGAAAATCCCGTCCAAACTGTGGAGAACTGTTTGGACAACATCACTTTGGGCGCGTTTGTCGTGGTTCATCTGCTCCGGCGACTGGGAAAAAATCCAGTTATTGGAAAAGTGGTGGCAATTACAGAAAATAACATCACGATACATTATTAGAAATGGCTCTTACAAAGGAAATATGCCTTTAAAAATGGTTCTTGTTACCTGCAGAACTGAACTATTGAGCTATTGACGAATACAGGAGCTGTATGTAATTTAAAGTTTAAGTCGGCCCTGTCTAGAATTAGAGAAACAGTATTGTATGCTCAACGTTATCAGAAATATTGTTTGTGTAATTATATTTCTCATGTTAATGTTTTTTTGTAACCTAATATTTCATTTCCGAATCCTTTTGATTATCGCTTGGTTTCAGAAATTTCCGGAACCATTTTCATTCGCGATTGGTTTCAGAAAATTCTGAAACCTTTTTTACTCACGATTGGTTTCAGAAATTTCCGAAACCATTTTCATTCCGATTGGTCTCAGAAATTTCCGAAACCATTTTCATTCACGATTGGTTTCAGAAATCTCCGAAACCATTTTTTAAGCCTGGTTGGTTTTCTAAACCATTTTTACTTACGATTAGTTTAAAAGATTTCCAAAACCATGTTTAAGCACCGTTGGTTTCAGAAATTTCCGAAGCCTTTTTCCTTTGAGTGGTTTCAGAAATTTCCAAAACCATTAATTGGCGTCAGCAATTTTCGAAACCAATCGTTATGTTTTAAGACGGATAAAATGCCTTCTGTCAGAAATATATGTTTGCTAGGTAAGCGTGATTTGCGCCGATGTCAGTGGCGTAAAAATTTGGTTTAAAACTGGAATTCTTGCCGAATTTCGCAATTCGTCTTGAAAACGCTAAGAAAGTGATAAAATTGGCCGATCAAAATTAGGCTGCTTTTGACCTTTGAGAGCTTAATTTCAGCGAACAATTTAAAATTCAGCAGAAAAGGGATTAAGGACTGTGATTCTCACCGAATTTGTCGCCAAATTCGTATGAAAAGAGGCTATAAGAAGCTATTTCAGCCGAATTGTGAACTTTGGAATATCCCCCAACGGTTTGGAACGTGTTAATAACACGTTCCAAACTGTTGGGGGATATTCCAAAGTCGAAAATTTTCAGCTGAAAATGACTTTAAACTGTCATTCTTTGACGGAATCGTAATATTCGGCTAAAATGTTACAAACACTACTATTTTTCTGCCGGACAAAATGCCGTTTCAGCTAGAACACATCATTATCCCTTTTTTTCAGATGGACTTTAAAAAATATTTTCATCCACGATTGGTTTGAGAAATTTCCAAAACCGTTTTCATTCTCGCTTGGTTTCAGAAATTTCCGAAACCATTTTCACTAAAAACTGGTTTCAGAAATTTCTGAAACCCTTCTTGAATCCGATGGTTTCAGAAAATTCCGAAACCATTTTAATTTCTCGACGTAATGGTTTCAGAAATTTCTGAAACCCTTTTCAAACCCGATTGGTTTCAGAAATTTCCGAAACCAGTTGTGTTCACGTTTGAACCTTCACACAAAATAAGCAAATAAAAATACGTTTGAAAGTGTTTTAATTACATTATAGAAATGCTTTGACTGACTTTTATGATTAAAATAAAATATTTAGTATAAAGATTGCAAAATAGGATTTCATGTAATAACTCCGTCGTTAATTTACTAAGTGAAAACTGGTGAAAAGAAAATTGTTACACAGTTAGATAGCTTTATTAATACGTAAATATAAATTCATCAAACAAAATAGCTAAAGCAAAAAGGTGAAAGCGTTCTAATGCTATCTAACTATAAAATCCGGCAAAACAGAGAGTTGTACGAACCGAGAGCCAAATGTTTGTATTGGCCAAACGTGAGGTCAAGATGGGAAAAAAATTGGCCAAGTTCTTTTTTTACTCTTTGAGCAAAAATTCTGCGTTCTTCCCATGAATAAATGTAGTGCAAATTCCCCTGGGCACGGTTGTTCGAAAGCTGGTTAACGCTAACCCAGGATTAAAACTTAACCGAGGATTTAAGATTTCGTGTTAGAATTGTTTTCAAACGCTAATTATAAGTTACACGCGAAGACAAGTCAGAGACGAAACTAAAGGGCAAAAATACTTTGGAATAAACTCCATCGATTAATTATTTAACTGGAATCAAAATTGATGCTAACCCTGGGTTAACTTAACCGCGCTTTGAACAACCCGGCCCTGCATAATTACAAAAGCTCACGAGAGCGCAAAAATTCTGCGCTCTACAGACTACTCCATGAATAAATTTAGTTCAAACACACTGTATAATTACAAAAACTAATGAGGGCGCAAAATTTCTGTGTCTGCTCCATAAAAGAAATCAATGCCAATTACTCTGTATAGTTAAGAAAACTAGTGGGAGCGCAAACATTCTGCGCACTGCTCCATGAATAAATTTAGTACAAATCACATTTAGTGCAAATCACACTATTAATAATTATATTGGAAACTAATGAGGGTGCAAAAATTCTGTGCTTTGCCCATTAATACTCTTAGGTGCAAATAACACTTAGAAAAAAAAATCTGCATTTTCTTCCATGAATGAACAAAGTGCAGATTACTCCATATTAAACTTTCAGACCAATGAAGGGAAAATTATGCATTTTGCACCAAATAAATTCAGAGCAAAATCACGCTGTATAATAAGGAAAATGAATAAAGGCACAAAAATTCTGCATCCAGCTACATACATGTAAAGAAATCATAGTACATTAAATGGCTACACAGTTTTTACATAATGAAAGGTGCAGTGCAAACTTTAACATTAAATAACTAGTAATGGTAGAAGATAAAATTCTGCCTACATTTATGACAGGGAATAAATAACTCAATAAATCTATTTATTTTATACATACTGAGATTTTCTGATAGAATTTCGCGCGTGAAAACCCTGTTCGGGAATTTTCGCAGCCAATCAGAATGGCGAAACGACTTTCTCACACGTGAGAAAAGCGTTTCGTCCAATCACAAAGCACCTGTCAAAACATATCAATATTTTCAAAGGCGCTTGTACTGTCGCTGGCGCTAGCGTTTTCATTCACAAAAATATTTGCTTGAACTTTCAATTCTTTTTATTCAAAACTCAAGAGATGACTGAAAGTTCCGATTAATGTCCTTGGACAAACCAATTGAAGAATACATTCAAGAGCAGGAAAACAAAACACTCGAGCGAAAACGCGAAGAGATGTTAATCTACTATTAACCGTATTCTTAAAAGAGAAGAGCGAAACAACAACAACAAGAAATTCAACCAGAAGAACTCAACAAGTACGTATGCGAATTTATTTTAAGTGTTAAAAGAAAAGACGGCGAAGACTACGAGCCTTCAAGCCTTCGAGGATTGATTTCGAGTTTCAACCGGCATTTGAAAGAAAGTAAATACCCTGTGAGCATTATTGAAGACAAAGCGTTTGAAAAAGCAAGAAAATGTCTGGAAGCTCGAAGCAAACAACTGAAAAAAGAAGGCAAAGGAAACAAACCAAATGCAGCGAAGGTTTAAGCGACGAGGAGGTGAACATTCTTTATGATTTCCGATCGATTCTGTACAATTTTTAATTATTATTGTATTCTCACTACTTGATTGTTTAAGACTCTGCCGGCCAAAGTAATTTATTCCAGAGCTGTTTATTTTCGAGACAAAAATAAATAAAACATACCTTGGCATAAAATCTCAGTATGTATAAAATAAACAAATTACAGCATGGGCAGTGCTTTGTACGGCATTTACGCACTCGTTGGTTTGTATCAGAAATCTCACTCGTTCGATTTCTGATACATCACCAACTCGTGCGTAAACGCCGTACGCGCGCACTGCCCATGAAGTAATCTATATATACTTTCCGACTTCAAAGACATGGCATATCCCAGCATATATGCATGGGCGAATGGTGGACCTGAAACTTAAAATAAAAATGCGAAGTCAGGCAATGATTTTTTTTTTTTGTTATTGTAGCTGGGAGAACTAAGCTCACTTGCGTTTTTTTTAACGTTAAGCTTAGGGGCCGTCGACATATTCCCCTGTTCCCCGCTTAACTTCCACCGGACGTTAAGCTCAGAACCCCCCCCCCCCCCCTTCTTAACGTCCACTTATAATTACTCTCCAGTATTGTTTACATTGAGCCACCGAGTTTTTATACCGTGTGCGTTTTTTATATTGTATGCGCCTTTATAATAAAGATATTGAAAAGATCATATATTAAATCAACTAAAGCTTTGTCTTCAGAGGAACGGAAGAAGATGACGAAGAAATTGTTTCGTGGATTTCATGTGTCAATTGTGAGGCATGGTGGCAAGTTGTGTGTATTTGGTACGAAATTTCATAGAGGAATTTAGCTGGGTTTGCCATCTACGCATTGATAATGACTAAAACGAGTTTTTATCAAGTTCAGTTGAAGCTACAAAATCTTCGCTTAGGTTTTTCTTGTGTTGAAACTGAATAGCTTAAGTGTCTCAAGATACAGTATCAGTTGTCAATTAGGTCAATTTGGTGTTGAAATTTGAAAAAAAAAATCACGATTCACAAGCTGCCAGGCAAGGCGATGTGTCCTGGGATGTACGCACAGATGTAAAATGTAACTGCCACGAACGCAAAATAGTTTGAAGTTGAGAACCTGTAACGTTCTGTTCCTGTTCTGTTCGAGCTCATGAACGCGATTGAGAGAGGTCATCTGGTTTTGTATTAACTTTGTAAGAGACTGTATGGAATTTTTTTTTCTTTTGAACTGTTTTAATATGTTCTCTTTATGTACTGAATTAAAACATAAAGTATTGAAACTATTTTCAGTTCTCTGAAAAAAAGACATCATTGTGTGAGTTTTGGCCCAAATGACCCACACTACGTCCAAAGACTTCTTCTTACCCCCTCCCCCCTCCCCCCCTAAACGTCCGGTGGACTTAAGCGGGGAGCAAGGGAATATGTCGACGGCCCCTTATAAATGCATTGTACATTGAACATTTTTTAGTGAGCATATTAACAGGCGAACAAATTAAAATCTGTCGGTTTGTAATTCGTAACTCATCAGTTGCATGAAAACAAGGCTTATCATCTACGGAAGTCGTTATTTTACTGTATGTAATCAATTTTTGGTTCAGCATGTTTAAAATTAGTCAGCTTCAGGAAAATAACCGCCATGAAGAAATGTGTTTATGAACTTACCTTTATGGTGGGAAATAAAGTGGCGCACAATTTGTAGTATTATTTGTAGAATCAGATACTACACACGATCGATTGCTAATTACCGAAGCAAACATTTCTCGAGCCTTGCATGTAGTGTTAAATTGAATACAGCACGTTATGAAGCTTACCTGGAGCTGTATGAAGGACATACGCGGCATATTTTCACACTTGTGATAAACAGCAGAATATCCAACCATTTTCGCCTTTTACTTCCATATTATAGTTGCAAATTGAACTAAACAGGTTTTTCACAGAACTTATCGAACGGAGTGGTCCATCATATTTACAAGCCGCTAGTTTAAACAACAGCTTTTAGAGAGAGAATTATTCGAACCGCACTGCCCAACTGGAGCAGTTTTGACTGGTTTGAATGCTTGGGGAGCGTGGTCATGAGTGAGCAAAGCATACCCTCGCCACGTGAGCGATAAGATAAAAGATCACGTATCTTCCAAAAAAATGTTAAAAACCCTAAAACTGGTTTATTTACTATTCTAGCTGTTTGAATTATTTAAAATCTACTGCTTGAAACTGTAATATCGTATTTTAGTTTAGTTTTAAGGAGAAAAAAATCTGTCACAGAACTTGTGTGACACACGTAAAGTGACACTACATTCGTTTGTGGTCAAATAGTTGAAATGTTTGTCTCTGATTACAAAGGCTATTCGCCGTGCACGTTTTGAAAACAGATCGTTACTGGTTTGCCCGCCATTTATCTATATCATGAGCTAACAACTTACAACGATCAGTTGTGGAAACAGTCACGTACAAGCTGAACAACTGAAGCGGGTTCCAGAGTTATCGAACAGCCGCTGGTATGTATATACTGTTTTGTAATATAACTGACACAAGTATTTGTCTTGGGTTGGACTGGAGGGAAGGACAACAACAACAACAATTTATTTCGGTATTCCCATATAAATACATGCTGGTATTACCTATACAAGTAGTACGTATTAAGTATTACATGTAAGTATAACAACAACAACAAAGAAAAAGAAAGAAACGGGTATATCGGATAATTAAATTAACATAGATTGTCGATTTAACATTGAATTATAAATATAAGCAGCGGTAGTCCTACAGACAAAAGGATCAGTGCTGTTAAAGAGAAACAAGATTTTAGAATTATTGTCTAGATTATTAAAATTTTGATATCTATCATTTATTTCACTAAAATATTTCTTGCGTAAATTGTTGTGATGATGGCAGGTGAATAGAAAATGTGATTCGTCCTCAATTTCATTTAAGTTACAGAAGGAACAGATTCTTAAATGTTCGGGTGTCTTGTTGTGTCTGCCAGTTTCAATTCTTAATTTATGGTTTCCAAGGCGAAATTTATTTATTTGCTTTTTGTGAAGGGGATTTTTTATCGAATCCAAGAAGTCTGCGGCTTTATGGCAATCCTTTTTAAAGGAGGAATAGAATTTAAGCTTTTTATTTAAATTTAACAAATGAAGTTGATGTCTAACTAAAGTTGTGTTAACAGTTAATCGAATACGTGTAATAAGGGTATTTGGATTTTTAATATCTAAAGTGGAAATATTTTGATTCGAAGCTTTACATAAAGAATCAACTTTTTGCATTAAGCTCAATTGATTTTTTCCTGCCATTTCTTTAGACAGGTAAAGGCATTGTTTGGCAATATTATCCTCTGGTAAATTCTCCAAGTGTAACCAAAATTTAATGATATTTATGTCGATATTTCCTTTTAACGATAATCTGCCGAGTTCATTTCTACATGCAACATTTGGGCATTGTTTATTGACTCCTAAGAAAAGTTTGGAAAAATAGATATGTGTTCGTTCAATTATGTCTTTTTCCCATGAATTATAATCAATTTTATCATAAATTCCCCAAACTTCTGAACCATACATGAGAATAGGAAGAAACAGGGAATCAAATATTTTGTTAACGATATCAATTGGTAATTTTGAGAAGTCTAGGTAACGGCGTGTTGCAAAAATAGATCTTCTAGTTTTCTCCTTTAAATTTATTTTGTGATCTCCGAAATTTCCATTTGTTGAAAAATTGACACCAAGGTAAGTATAATTACTAACAATTTCTATTTTGTCGCTATTAATGTAAAAGTGTTGTTTATCTAAAGTAGATTTTCTAAGTTTCTTTTGGAAAATAAGAATTTTCGTCTTCTTGGGATTTATATTTAGTAACCAGTCAGAACAAAACTGAGCTAATGTATTTAATGCTGTTTGTAGTCATGTGGCTGTGTGAGAAATCAAAACTAAATCATCAGCATAAAGGAGACAATTGAGGTGTGAGCCATCAGGTAATAATACTGGATCTGTATTTTCTCCATCAAGGAGAGTAGGGATTTCGTTTAGATAAAGGTTAAAAAGCATTGGCGAAAGGATGCAACCTTGTCTAACACCATTTGCGTATTCAAAAAATTCTGTTCTTTGATGGCCAGATTTAATAGAACATTTAGATTTTGAATAGAGATTTTTAATTAAGTCATAAAATTTTCCCCCAATCTTGTTTTTCAATAATTTATAACATAGGCCATCGTGCCAAATTGAATCAAAAGCTTTTTTAAAGTCAATAAAGCAAGTGAATAATTTGCCTTTAGTGGTATGTGTTACATGTTTATCGATTAATGTTCGAAGGGTAAAGATGTGATCAGACGTGCGATGGTTTGGTAGAAATCCAATTTGGGCGCGATGTAAGATGTTTTCTTTAATTAAATAGTTTTGTAATCTGATGTTAAGTACAGAGGTGAATAGTTTTCCAAGACAACTGTTAATACAAATTCCTCTGTAATTCGATGGATCTGATTTGTCGCCTGACTTGTAAATAGGGGTGATGATACCTTCACACCAAGTGGAGGGGAAGAATCCACATTTTAGTACAAGATTAAAGAGTTTACAGATTGCAGCTTTCAAATAACTCAGGCCTGTTTTTAGCATTTCATTGCGAATTCTATCAGAGCCAGGGGCTTTTCTTGATTTTAATAGTTTTGTGGCATGTTCAATTTCTTTTAAGGAAAATGGTTCATCTAAACAATTGTGATTATCCTTATAGTCTTCTAATGTGGAAATTTCATGTTTTAAAGAACGGGTTGGATTTGGTTTCGAATGTAAATTTTTGAAATGTGTGAATAAGTTATCAATAGGTACTTCTTCTTTAGTAAATAAAAATATAAATCAGTTTGCAGTTGTGCCATGTCAATTCCGCTTTAGCGTTTTATAAAGCCCGGATAAAATAAGAACAATATTTCAGTGTTAAATAATTGTCCTGCTTTTAAACTATTAATTCTCTGAGAGCGATTTCCATTTTAAGCACAAACTCTCCAAGGGCACACGCGAGTCACCGGGAGCGAGAGTTCAAACTTTCTAGATCTTACTTTGCCATTTGGAGATAAGCACTTTAAAATTCTGGTTCCGTTTGTTCAAAGATTAATTAAGGTGATCCAGGGTCAACGCCGGCTATGAATAGAAATTTTTGGCGGATTATAATCGTGAACGTTGATTCCTAACGAACTCTTAAAGTGCCTATAACCCCAAAAATGTTTGTTTACTTAAAAAAATCTTACTATTTTTCTGAACAAAATGCCGCCAAAGTTCGGCTTTGGCGCGAATGACAAAAAATTTCATGCGTGAATTATAAAAATAAACATGGCGGCCAGAGTGAAAAGAGAAATCAAAGCTCCCAAGTGATTAATCAACGAAATGAACCATTAAAAGCTGTAGCTGAGAAGGGCAGAATGTCAAAGCGTCGCATGGACAATCGCCTTTTGGAATTGAGTTGAAAGAGGCCGACAAAGAAGGAAAGCGAGTAAAAATACATTTTAAGGGATTTAGTGATGAATTCGACGAATGGAGGCCATATGATGCTAATAACTTTCCTATTGTGCAATTGGAACATAAATTTAAACCATGCATGGGATCTATCGATGATCGTTTGCATCTTTTCCAAGACCGCTTGTATCGGGAATAGAAGTGAAGCTTAAACTGTAATCTAGAAGGAAGGACGATCCAGAAATCATTTCAATATAAAATACCTTGAATGAGTACGTTTATTTCTGCCATTTTTCTTTGAGCTTCTTGACATAGCGACCGCCTTTTTGAGCAGGTTCCTTTAATGCCGAGAGAAGAAGCGAAATTTTCTTCTTGAAGACTTAAATAATACGACTATTTATGATTACACCTCCTGGCGCAGACTCTTCGAAAATTATTTTTATTCTCGCCGACTAAGCCGACACGGTACTGAGGTCGTTGATTTTCCCTTCTTATTCTTTACAGACTGTATAGATGAGGTAGCTACAAAAAAAGGCGAAAAGGCTCTTTAACACAAATGAATCTTCCAATAAATTATCGAAGCTTGGATGGATACTTACTTGTTTATTTAATACGGGTTCTGCACGCTCGAATTCCTCTTTTGTCACACTCGCGCCTTTTTGCAAAGGTTAGTAGCAGAAATAGAACCAAAGCGTTGGCTTCAAGCCCCATTTGCCAGGCCGAAACCTAATAAATTATACATCAAAATGCGCGTAATTTATAGCCTGTTCCAGGCGTTCAGATAGTGGGGAAAACGCGAATAGTTGGGGAAGGTGCGAAGAAAAGCGAGCGAAAAAATGCGGTTAAAATGGGGAGAGGAAGCGAGAGAACCGCACTTTTTTTCCAAGCACTTTTTTCACTGGCTTTTCTTCGCGCCTTCCCCAACTATTCGCGCTTTCCCCACTATCTGACGCCTGGAACATGCTACATAATTTATTATTCTTTTCGCATTCAGTGGCGGGAACACACAACTTGGAGCATGCGTTGTAGAAACCTCGGCCCAGATTCCATCCCCTGTCTCGGAAAGTGAGATAAAACCTTACAAAATATCGCGAGTCGGCAACACAAAATATTTATTTGCCAGTATACGATTATTGTTTACCGGGATAATTTACACTTCTACGTAAAGCTTAAAAATTGTACTTTCATAATCTGGAGGTAACAGAACGATTACGCTCTTCAAACGAAAAAAAGAGAGCAAAAACTCACAGTAAAACTCGCAGATTCTTGAGTTAGTCAGGTCACAGCGGGAAGCGTGACTTTCATATGGGTAACGTTTAGAACTTCACTGAATAATGAACTTGTATCACATCTGGTTATTCTTGAAAACAGTTGTTTAGAACATAACAAGTCACAGAACTCTATTGTTTCAGGTCTAAACTGGAAGGTAAAGACATCCACAACAAAGAGAAAATCCCGTCCAAACTGTGAAGAATTGTTTGGACGTGTCGGCGCGTTTGTCGCGGTTCATCTGCTCGACTGGGAAAAAAATCCAGTTATTGGAAAAGTGGTGACAGTTTCAGAAAATAACATCACGATACATTATTGGAAATAGCTCTTACAGAGGAAAGTCGACGCCACAAAATGCTATACGCTTTTCAGAAATGGTTCCTGTTACCTGAACTGAACTATTTAACTATTGACGAATACAGGAGCTGTATGTAATTTAAAGTCAAAGTCGGCCCTGCCCAGAATTAGAGAAATATTGTATGCTCAACGTTATCAGAAATTTTGTTTGTGTAATTATATTTCTCATGCTAATGTTTTTTGTAACCTTTTTGATATTCGATTGGTTTCAGAAATTTCCGGAACCATTTACATTCACGATTGGTTTCAGAAATTTCCGAAACCATTTTCATTCACGATTGGTTTCAGAAATTTCCGAAACAATGTTTATTCACGTTTGGTTTCAGAATTTTCCGAAACCATTTCGTTAAGCCTGGTTGGTTTTAGAAATTTCCAAAACCATTTTTATTCACGATTAATTTAAAAAAAATTCCAAAACCATTTTTAAGCACCGTTGGTTTCAGAACTTTCCGAAGCCTTTTTACTTTTGAGTGGTTTCAGAAATTTCCAAGACCAAAAATTGGCTTTAGCAATTTCCGAAACCAATCGGTATATTTTAAGACCGATAAAATGCCTTCTGTCAGAAATATATGTTTGCTAGCCTTATATTGGCCGAAGTCAGTGACGTAAAATTTGGTTTAAAACTGGAATTCTTGCCGAATTTCGCAATTCGTCTTGAAAACGCTACGAAAGTGATAAAATTAGCCGATCAAAAATTAGGCTACTTTTGACTTTTGAGAGCTTAATTTAAGCGAACAATTCAAAATTCAGCAGAAAAGGGATTAAGGACTGTAATTTTCGCTGAATTTGTCGCCAAAGTCTGATGAAAAGGGGCAAAAAGAAGCTATTTCAGCCGAATTGTGAACTTTGGAATATCCCCCAACGGTTTGGAACGTGTAATAAGAACGAAAATAACTCAAAGAACAGCGAAATTGGCCCTTAAGCAGGTCTTTAAAACTATGGAAACAGCATTTACATGTTTTAGGAATATTCATATGTTTTTTCGAACAACAAGGATCAGAAACATTCTATACCCGAATACTAATCACAAGTTGTTCTATCGAAAGGTTAAAAAGAATAGCATTACATACTAACAAACGACTATTTCCGGAATTATAAGCTGGGGATTGTGACGTTTTTGGGTCAAAACTGTCCGAAAATAAAACTAAGTACCTTTGTCATACGCGATACGTTTATAGAACACTGAGAGGAAGATATCAAGTGAATTTTCCAAGAGATAGTAAACCATAGCCTGAGTTTTAGCGAGTTTTCCAAGACATAAAGCGATAAACTTGTTGAAAAAATAAGTTGCATCCCATTTCCATTTCGGCCATGTGCAGCCCAAGACACTTATTTTTACTCTTAGAGCTGGACCAATATTTTTCGGTTTTCACTGATATAAATAATAACCCAGCTTTTTAAGGCAACATTGAACTGGGGACATAGACCCTTTAATTACGGACAGTACTTTTTGTTCACAGTGTCTTTGTGAAAGAACTTTGTCTGGGCCGTGAATGTGACAATAAATATAAGTTCAATAGTTTCATAAAATGGAAAAAAGATAAAGCACTATTAATAGTATTCCATCATAAAGTGGGAAAATAATTAGCTGCATGTAAAAATGTCATACAATGACACAACACATTCTGAAATAATTGGTGTTTGGTTTTCAGTTGAATGTCGAAATTAACTTCGCTATTGCTTTGGGTTTCCATTGCTGCGCATTGTTGTTACCTAAAGGACGCTCGCGCCACTTTCTTAACCAAACATAAGTACTGAGAACCAAAACTAATCGTGACTTGCTCGCACGTATTTTCTCGCGCTTGACGCCGACTCCTTGGAATGTGTTGGCCGCTTCAGTTTTGATCGGAACGTAGTTTATAGAATAAACTGGTTATGAAACTCAGTCAGTCCTTTGTTATATGTTTTTGTTCTCCATTTCTTTTGTTCGTTTGCCTTGACCGTGCACAAAACACAAAAGGTATTGAAATGCATATGAGCAACTGACCAATAGAAACATTTGGGCTCTAAACACGGCTCTAAGCTGCCATACAATTGCACAACACAAAGTGAACGATAATCAGCTGTCTGCATAAATATTACGCAATGACATGAAACACAAAGTGAAATATAACTAGCTGTCTGTAAAATATCATACAATGACTCAACACAAAGTGAGTAAATGATGTTTGCATGTGGATATCCCTCAATAGATCGCATCGATAATTCTCTTGCCGCTGCACATCGCTGTAGCGGCTCGCTCGACATTTCTCTCTGTTTGCTGTCCTCATTCCTAAAAATCAATCACCTCTAAATTAGTAACAGAAGAATTGGGGACTTTTCAAAAACTACGGGTAGAGAACTTTGAAATTAAGGTACCATCTTTTAACAATGCATTTAAAAAAGTGTAGATAGCCCTTTGAAAAACAAAGGAACTGTTCTACTCAGGGCAATTTTCACCTTGGCGTTTGTATAGCTCATTAACGGTGTAATACTGACTGTATGCCCTGTATTAAAAATTAATGTACATGTAAAGGCTTTTAATATTAGTTGTATTAGTCAAATTTGAATGCATAAACAAAAGAGGCCTTTCTTTCGATGTACTAACAAAAAAAATTCTTTGGGGCAATTTTTTGGACCATGGCAAAATGTGCACAAGACGCGAAGAAAGTCAGCACCACAGCCAAATTGTACCGGCTCCCTCCACGAGAAATAAGCTTTTAGGTAGACTCGTAAATATGCGAGCAGACAACTTTGAAATTTAACGTTAACCTGTGATAAATCGCTCTTGTCATTACAATCCTTAGCATGCTTCTTTAACAGAGCAACCTTATATACCAGTCTTTCATTACTGCTTAATTCCGTAATGTTTTAGTCCCTGTTTGGTTCTAATTATCACCTCGATCTCGAATCTTTCAAGCAAATGCGCTCTATATGTTTATTATCATGATTATTTTTTTATTATTGTTACTATCACGTTTATTCAAAATTAGGTTAAGCCTTATCGGTAGGCTTTCAAATGTTAATTTTATTACCCAGGATATTTAATGAGTGAAACAGCTTTCAACAGCATCAGTTTAATCTGTCCGGCGCTCTAGTTCCGAAGTTTTAATACGGTAAGTTTGGCTTTGTCAATTTTCATTTGATTTCGTTGAATGTTACCACGGTTATCGCTCTGTACGTCACACACAGAAAAGAAACCGACTTTCCTAGGTTAGACCGTTTCGACACGCCCTCTACACTTATTATACACAATTATACAATTTGTATGTTACGAACGCTGAAAACTGTATTTTAACAGTCAGGTGTTTCGGGGATAACCCCTTTATCAGTGCTTGCATGTGCTCCCAGAGACAAACGATTATTTGAGTTCCCAAACGCGTTTTTGAGTGCTACGCACACCAGTACTAATATATATAGATAGGCTTAGCCTAACAGCGGAGCTCTCTGAACAGAAACGATAATGATAAGCTTAACTTAGGTGAAAGGTCAGAAGCACAAGAAAAATTAGAATTAAGATTAACGACCAGACTATTTTTCAATTTTAGCAATTCTCAAAAACAGTAAGCGTATAACGCGACCGTCTGCGCAGTACATTTAGACTGCACAAATTACACAATAGCTCACAAAACAACATTTTCTCGGTCTAGAATAACTAGTATGACTAATTTCCGAATAAAATACATCTGTTGCGTCTGGAAAATTACCCGAAAAACTGATTTGGAAATGATGAGTTGCCAGTAGCTCAATTATGAGTCACAAGCTTCACAAATATTCGGATGACACCACAAAGCAGAAAATTTCTGTTCGGTCATTCGGGAGAAATCAATTTGCAACTGTGTTGTGATGTCATTCCTTATGTCCCTTACAGTGGCCCGAGAGTTCTCGGTGCCATTGTGGAAAGTTGCCTTATTTCGAAAAACCCATATACCATAAGTATGGTCTTAATGAAAAAGCGCGCTCGCATGTCATTCTCATCGTATCGCATTCTTCACACCAACGTCAGGCCATAAGGATTGTCCGGATGTGAGCACCAAGCTCCTAACCTCATGGCATTTAATTTTGTCCCTGTACCTGTCTCGTATTTGTGAAGTGAGGTAAACAATTTGTCTAAAGAAAAAAATGTACTTCACAAAACATGTGGTGTCATCCGCATATTGGCGAATTTTAAAACGCTTTCCTCAGGCTTCTGGAAGGAGAAAACCTTCAATAGTATCATCCTTTCTTACACTGGTAGCCAAAATATCTGCGCATAAAACGTACAAAAGTGGAGACTGGGGATCTCCCTGCCTCACCCCCGACTTGAGTGGAATTTCTTTGGTTAAAAAACGATTAGCTATAATTTTCATATTTGCTTGACAGTGAGTGTCACGCAAGAGAAATAAATAAATTCTCGAAAATCGTCCTACCTGGGACGGAACAAGTTTGATCTTCTTGAATAATCGAGGGTAACACTTTTGAAAATCTGTTTGTAAGAGCTTTTGAACAAATTTTGTAATCAACATCGAGTAGCGAAATGGCGGGGTCACCAATTTTTTTAGGTTTTTCCTATCATCTTTCTTGTAAAGTAACCTAGTCACGCCTCCTTGCATTGAATCACTGAAAGAATTATTTTCCAAACTAAATAAGGCCAAAAAGATCCCAGAATTTAGCGTAAAATTCTTGAGGTAATCCGTCTGAACCGGGGGGTTTCCCTGAAGAAAGTCCACGCATTGCGTGGGTAATTTTAGCCAAAGATAAAACTCATTCTTCGCAGGATAAAATTTCGCTCCAATCTGTTTT
This sequence comes from Cladopsammia gracilis, assembly GCA_022457155.1. NCBI lineage: Eukaryota > Metazoa > Cnidaria > Anthozoa > Scleractinia > Dendrophylliidae > Cladopsammia > Cladopsammia gracilis. The sequence continues at coordinate 19,187 of JAJGOT010000762.1, read as the reverse complement.
CAAGTTTGTTCAAAAATTCGGTTTGGACTGTTAAATTAACAGGTTCTTGCGAGTACAAATTACGGTAGAAATCGAAATGAGCTGGAGTCTTGTTAAAAGACTTTAACACCGGCGGAGTTATAAATAGAATGAACAGTATTTTTCTGAGCCGTGTTGCTTCGAGCGTAAAAAAAGAATTTGCTAGGTTTTTCACCTTCTTCAAGCCATTTGACTCTGCTACGAATTTGGTTTCCTCTCATTTGGGATAAATTAACGGCTCGAATTTCTCTTTCGAGCATTTCTATGGTGGTTTTCGCTAAGTTATCTCCTTTAATAAGAGCCCGTTTTGCTTCGATCAAAGAAATTATAGTTGCGTGGCCTTTAATACCGCGATTAAATATGCGTTGTTTACTTCGACCAAAATCTATAGCAACTAATGTTATAGATTCTTTGAGAAAATCCCACCAAGCTTGAATGGAATTAAATGCTTTCCGGTACAATACATGTTTCTTAATAATTTCTGAGATCATATCGTAAATATTAAATTCTAAATTTAGCCTCCAAAGTCCTGGTCCACGGGAAAATGCATTATGCAAATTGCGGATAAATCAACAGAATCATGATCGGAAAAAACACAAGGCAAAATTTCACATTTTAGAAAGGAATCATACAAGTCCTGAGCAATAAAAAAATTATCCAAACGTGTACCGATAGTTTTATCCGCGTTAAACCATGTGCTTTGTATTTTTCAGTCGGCCGTGGTTTTTGCGCCAGATATCAATAAACGATGAACACTTGTGCAGATCTTTCAAATCCGTGGAAATTGTAAGATTTCCTCCAAACTTATCAGAAACATTTTCAATGCAGTTAAAATCGCCAGCAATAATTTTAAAAGAGTTCTGAAAAAATATTCATGAATTGTATCATAAAAGCATTTTCGTTCACTTGGATTCGTGGGTGCAAAATTAATTTTGGTGTCGTCGAGTTCAGTTAACACTAACATTTCTACCTGAAGAATCTCTTTTTCCGTTGTAAACATTTGAAATCAGTATTTTCAGCTACAAGAATGGCAACGCCGCCTTGTTTACCAAGAGCGGGCGACCAGAAACTTTTACCGCGCCATTTAGCTGTCAGAGAATTTATTATCGCATTTTGACTTGTCGCTAAAGTTTCTTGTAAACAAATAAAATCAGAACGGGAATTTTTCGCAAAATCAAACACAGAGCGTTGTTTGGCTTCATTGCCAAAGGCACGGATATTCAAAGATGTAAATTTAGCTCTGAATGTAAAAACTTGGAGAAAATTCTTCTGGTAAAATTAAGCTTACATAGGCTTAACTAATTAAGCAATTTTTGCAAATCACATTTAGACAGTTACTTGCTTTTCTGTTTATGTTTGTTTGTCCGATATCCAGTGTTTTTCCTCTTCGGCAAAGGTTGTTCGCCGTCATATTCAGAACGTTCGCGAGTTTTAGGGTCCGTTTTCTTTGCTTCAGGAATTGGCGTATCTTGTTTGTCTTTTTCCGTGATTTTTCCATTGACGAGTACAGGTTGTGTTGGTTTTGGCGCGGAGGCAAGCTTTTGCGAACTGCCCTGTTTGTAGCCGCGGGGAAGCGCGCGAAAAACAAAGCCTCGTTCCCAGTTCCTCTCTCTTCATATACGTCATCATCGATGATGACGTAACGGGTGGACGGACGTGCACACGGACCGACGCGCCCGCGAAACATTCCGCTAGCCATGACCATGAAAAATGACGGGACGGTTCTATGAGTATGGGGCTGCGCAGCCGAGCCTTCGGCTCGGCGAGTGCTCCGCTATAAATTCAAAATAGCCCCAAAAGGCCGAATTGGCCCAAAGTCTCAAAAGCTAATTCAACCTTTCATGGAGCTATCTTGGACATTCAGGTTCTTGATTCAGCCCACATTGAAAGCCAGTTTTTTTCCTTGTATTGAACAGCTGCTTTGCCGCTATGGGGTCATTTTAAGTTTAATAACTTGTCCAAAACAGCTCCATTTCAGAAGGGTTAAATTAGCCCCCAAAAATAGTCCTCCATTTTACTCATCGCCGAAACGGTCCCAATTTTGGGGCTAAATCAGATCTTTTTAATATTTGCAGTGCAGTAAAAACTGTTGTGCTATCAACCTTTTCTCAGTCCAGAATAACTAGTATGACAAATTTTATTATATCAGTTGCGTATCGAAAATTGACATTTTTTATCTCGTCGTGATTAGCCTACTCCATTGTCACGTCTGACGATTTCTTCTCTGTAAATTAATATTGTTCTCTCTGGAGATTTCTGAATTCTACGTACTGTATGACTTTTTAACTTCATTGAATAAGGCAGGGTTCTAGGGGTTTATGGGGTGCTTTCAAAACGACGAATTGACTTGCACGAAAGCTGTTAATGGATGATGGTTGCAAGGATTGTACCCTCTGCTCATCATAAGAATACAATTTTATCATTTTCTTTTTTTTTAAATTTTAGCTTTTATTATCAATTAATAGATTGTTAGCTTTATATAAATTTCAAATATTAAATATATTTAAGGTTTTAGATTAATATTAGATATTTTATACTTTTTTTAATATTTTTTGTGTGTCCCCAAATTAGTATGGGTTTACCCAGGCTATAAGGTGTTTTGACACTTAAATAAAGTTTCTATCTATCTAGCTATCTATCTATCTGCTAATGATTCTTTATGTGTTTTCGATTCGATTCGCCCATTTATTTTACAACGAAACAACTCTTAAGAGTTGGATGTGATATTTTTTTTTTAACCGACAACAACTTTGGAAGAATTTCACATGCACGCAGCTAAGGCTTTCTCGTTCACGGGGAAGTCTAATTTGGCAGTCTTGTCTCGTTACCATGGCAACTCATGATTGAGTTGTTGGACTTGTTTTTCAAAACTAGCAAACCTCTCAACGGATTTTCTCGGTTTTTACACAGTAAATATTCGCGATTTTTGGTGAAACAGAAGAAACATTGAGTAAGTTTAATAAAAAATCGGTACATAATGTTCTGCAATTTACTTACGTTTCGTTTCTTACGTTTATTGGGTTTGTGTATGTACAATAATTATTACAAAGTGACCGCGCTAACTTTCAGCATTCATAACTTCTTTAGTAATAACTAACTAGTGATACCTAACTAGTAACTTTACGAACTTTAAGGCTATCACAATGAAAGCTTGAGGGTGCATAGTACGTCAAAAACTGTCTCCTTAGCGGTCCGCACAATGGAACGATGACGTCCTGTGACTTAGTTGTTAAGTAATTAGTTATACGACTGCCATCTTGGATCCGCCATATTTGATCCGCCATCTTGGATTTCTGAAACTTTTTTAAACTTCTTGAAAACCGTCCAAATTGACTCATAATTAATCAAAACCAATAAATAAACGATAAATGACGTAAACATGTAAATGTTATACCAATAAACATTGTTTTTCTTCGTTCAAAGGTAAAAATATGCAAATTTCAAAAATCATGGCTGTCAAAATGTTGTTGCCATGGAAAAATTGAGTCACGTGATCAATAAAATGTCATGAAATTGTTGCCATTTGTTTAAAAATTAGCGCGGTCACTTTGTGCTCCCTCCCTCCCCCCTCCCCCCCCCCCCCCCCCCAGGCAAAATAGGGTAATGAAAGTGATGTACTGTATTTTTCTTTTTGCGTTTGTCAAAACTCCTTCCGTTTATTTTTTTAAAAAAAATTGAACTTTGTCAGTGTGAAAACATAAGCTTACAGCTATATTGCATTTTTACGCGTTAGCATTACTTTTTCACGGGTTGGCTCTCAGGAGACTTTGATTTATGATCGAGAACAGAGAAAAACCCACCAATTTGTCAATTTTTATAAAAATGCACCGTATGATATGTGCGCAATAGACGTTTTAGTGACCGTAAAAAGGTCTTTATTTTCGTGACGTCATCAAAACAAACAAACGAGCACTTGCGCGATTATCATGCCCATGCCTCGCGCGCCAAAACACTGCGTGGAGCAAACATTCAATCGATTCGCATATAATTAACCGCATATAAATAGGTCTAATTAACATGAAATCACCGCATGCAAGCGATTATAGTAGACCCACCTACCGAGAAATAACGAAAATAGAGCTGATCTCATACTGGCTTGTCTTTCACTTGAACATTTTACATAAAGTAAAACTTCATTTTACTCATACGCGAAGCGGCATGAGGGAAGGTTCCTGCTCCGTTTTCCTTGTTATTATTATTTTTATTATTTTTTGTGTCTCGATTTTGCATGGAAATTTATGCACGCATATTTTAGTGTACACGAACTCGCACCTGCCTCCCCTAGAAAGTTGTTTTTGTCCCCTGTTGTTATGAAAGGCTTCAGGAAGGTTAAACCAATCAGAATCCGTCTTCTGCGCACATGTTTGATTTTTAGGGGTACTAGAGACCTATTTATAGTGTTCACCATAACCATAAATGAGAGCTAACCGTTTTCAAATCAGTGCTTAACCCTAAACACTGCAGATCAGTGCTAAACTGGAGTTCTTTTCTCCCATTTCTGTGTGTATGTCAGTAATATAAAGAATACTACTGTTAGGTAAATAGGGCGTATTTTACTCGCCTGCATGCGGTAATTTGATGTTAATTAGACCGACCCGCTTATATGCAGTTAATTATATGCGAATCGGGTGCATGGAGCCACCTTAATCGGATTTTGGTTAGGTCAATAAACACGATAGGTGAATCGAGAGCAAACAATAACAAAAAACAGCAATAAGCACATACAATTGCAGAGAAGAATGTTCTTTCAACCTTGCTTGAGAGTTAAGGCTTTCCGATTTAGCGGATTAATTCCTCGGCAGTGGAAGTACAGTTGCTCGTGCAATGTTAACGTTGTGAAGTCAGCTTGGTACTTTGAAATACTATTAAGTCCGGAAACCGTTGGTTGTATGTTTTGGTGATATGGCTACTTACTTTAAAACAAAGTCTGTGTTTCCGAAAATACAGAAGAGAAAACATAATTCGCAACGAATAATCGAATGTTGCTGAACATAATTCAGAATACGTAAAACACAATTCGTAACATCAAAAACACCAGTGATCACAATAGAAAAAGCATTGGCAAACAGCATAACTAAATCCCAAACTTAATTTTTGGCGATAAGCAACATTTGCATCTGCGATCGATGCGTTTCAATGGGCGCGATTCCGGAATAGGCTGTCATTTTAGTTCGTGCGTCAAAGCACGCTTCAATAATATCAGCGCCTTGTAAAAATATTTAAAGTACTGTAAACTGAGCAGTAGTAGCCGAGACTTTTACACCTGACAAAACACTTGCTGCAATTTGTTTTTGAACGACTTCAAAAATAATTTATCTTTGGCGTGGCCGAGCTGAGTGGCAAGTTCATCCGTGGTGGAGGTTTTTCAGTTATAACTGACACGACAAAACTAATAACAGAGAGTCATAAAAGTTCCTTTAACAGCAACGCATTGGTTGAACGAGGTTCGTTCTGAGTTATAAATCATTCGAATCTTGTAGCCACATAAATATGTTAACACATTTTAAAAACGTTATCTGGTTAAAAAGTTTAGAATATATGAGCTTTAGATTGCCAGTCTGCAATCTTTGACAAATAATGAATAAAAAGCGCGAACATGAAAATATATACGGTAAAAAATGCGAAGTAGAAACAATAAAAATACTTTTGGGGAAATAAAATGCTAATACACAGTTTTTAAAAGAATTGAATATTGCCTAGGTACTTGTTTCGAGTTATTGTCTGCTTCGCTTGTAATTGCGGTAGGCCAAGTTTCGTTACTCGAAAGTTTTCCTTGTTACTTACCCTTTTTCCGTTTATATTTCCATGTTCGCGCTTTTTATTTATTATTCGTCAAAGATTGCAAACTAAAACCTCGAAACCTCATATGTTTAAAACCTTTTAATCAGAGAACGTTTTTTAAATTTGTAAATATGTCTTATCCTGATTACTCGTCCATTTTTAAAACATAAATATGCGTTGCTTTATTCGATGACATCTTGTCTGAAAGTCTATTTTGCCAGGCTAACGGCAGCTACGTTAATCGGATAACAAAGAAGCAAAGCACTTAAATCGCTTCGTTTGTAACTTTTGTTTTACTTCGGCGTTCAGTTCCGAGGTGAAATCGTTTAAATATCGCGCCGCGGAAATAATTGTTTATGCAAATAATTGTTTATCTTTATTTATGATTACACATGGTGTTTTGAAGAAAAACGTAATCACACCTCCCTAAAAAAGTCACACCTTTGCGCTTAAGTGTGCTTCCATGTGTACACACTGTAGAAAACGGAAATGAAAATCTGAGACTGAAGCAGTTTTATGAGACTATTTCAGAAAGAGGTCTTTGTGAGCTCAAAGTTGCGCTCGCTCGGGTTGTCAAGCTGAAGATTTAAAGATGATCCACGAACGTTTCAGCGTGGTTTCGGCAGCGTCACTTAATACAAAAGGCCTATTATTTAATTCTTAATGTGCGAATGCGAACCGGTACAATAGACCATTTCTTGACACGGAGGTAAAAATAATCTCCTGAAAAACGATATACCGAAGATGACTGGTGTGGTGGATTAAACGACTTTGACAAAAATCTTTATAGAAATATCACGGCGACGACTCAAAATCGTTTTGAAATTCATGTAAAAAAAAAATGCCGATAATTTCATTGTCTGAACATTGAACCCCACCTTCCCCCTGAGACTAATATCAAATCCCTCTCCGGGCTTTTTGGATTGACGGTATGGGTTTTTGCACTTGTGTGCTGGGCTGATATGCTTTGAATTATTAATGAGTTTTGAAATAAAATGAAAACGGTTACTTGTGTTCTTCATTTCATTTGAAGACGAGAATAGAAGCAGAATTGAAGGTAAGTTCTCTGCGTGGAAAAGCCATATATTTAAAAAAAAAGTTTTCAAATAATCTAAGTCTATTCCAAAGTCTAGAGCTTTGCTGAATAGCAAAAAAATACTAGGACTTATCTGTGAAGAATATACATGTATTCGCCATTGGAAGTTAGACAAGTTTATAGATTTGTATTTAGCAAGTCTACCAAATTATCTTAAAGAAACCACCCACATCGGCTAAAAATTGTTTTGACTTCGCAAATAGCGAAAGAACAACTTCAGACTTTACAGGCTTCGTTGGCACCGAAGTTGCCAACTTCGTTTCAAAGTTCGCAATTTGGTTGGCTAACTGACAAATATATGTAATTGACAACTTCGCAACATAGTATCAAATTTCCCAACGAACGTGGCAAGTGGCGCGGCCAATGTAAGCTGAAATCCACTGCGATAAGCGTCAAAAGTGTGCTTCGTTTGATTTACATCAATGATGGCCTTTGCCACCTTTGACACCATGTCAAAGATCTGGCAAAAACGGCATTTGCCACCATTGACATATGTCAAAGGCGTGTGCTAAAGGCGATTTTCCGTGCAGTGGCAAAGCACCTTGAACATAATGGTCTGTGTTAATTCTCTTATCTGAAAGATTGGCCAAAACACGAATCTTCGTGCTTCTCAAAACGAAAACTTCCAGTTTAGTTAATGCGCGGAAATGCGCTATATTGTTCGAAATATAGGAAAAGGCTTGTTTTCGCCGTAAACAGGCCAAGATATTGCTTCTTTTAAGGAAAATAACAATATATTTGTAAGGTGCTTGAAACAGGTTTGTCAACACTTCATTCCAGGGCACCGCTGCTTTTTGAATGACTTCAAATGCTTAAAACCAAAAGAGATACGAAACTCTCTATAAAGAAATGATTCTTTACTCAAAATTCATGATATATTAAGGTATACACTTGAACAACAGTTCCATGAAAAAGTTTTATTTAGCGGCGTCACCTTGGAAATAGGGTCGTAAAAAGACTTAACCACAGATTATAAAAGCCGAGTGTTTTGGGTCGCAATTTTCAAAAAAAAGAACTTCTGTTTAAAATTTCGATGAAGGTTGCCTTCATCAAATTTCCTTTTAAAAAGAAGAGAAGGGTAACAAAAATAATAGAAAAGAAACGTCTTTACCTGGATTCGAACGCGGACAAGCGATTCCCAGTGGCGCCTTTGGATGTTGAGAAACCTGATTAAATATTTAAATAGTTTAAATATTTCTTGTTATGTTGAAAGATCAATATGAAATCTTTCAAAAATACGCTTTGCGTGCACCAAATTCAATAAAGGTTGCTTTTGCAATTGGTCATTGGTAATTGGGCATCGGCGTTTGGGCATATGGAACACAATGCAATGCTTTGCTTGAGTGACCGCCAAACAATAGCTGTCCGGCCGATGCCCAAAGCAACCTTTATTGAATTGGGTATATTCACGAGATAAAAAAAGAATGGAACACATTGTCTTTTTACATACTGATTTCCGCAGTTCAATCCAAACAGGTCGCCAAACTTCACTTTCAGATGAAAAAAAAAAAGCATTTTCTTTCTTTTATCCCAAGTTCTGTGTATTGTGCAAAATTTGTTGTTAACCAGCTCGTTTTAACATCTCCACCAAGAGATTGCATGTGGTCCATTTTACTTAATATAATTTTTTCTGCATATGTCAATCCACGTCTCTGTTTTTTTGCACAATTTATTTTAGGAGTCCTTGGTTTGCCAAAGATGTTTTCAACAACAGTCTCCGTTGTTGTTGCTGTTTGTTTCATATCCTTTGTGAGCGGGCTTGCCTTAGATCGCGAAGTTGCTAATAATGCAGCATTTAAGTGTGCTGGATCTGATTGGCGCACAATCGTTTCTGCTCCCAAAAACGAGGATAATGTTATGGAAAATACCTGCAAATCTTTAAAGGTAAGGCTTTATCTCAAATAACTTTTGTGGGGTACGCTCTTTGTAGACAAGATGAAACAATTAAGACTCCTGAATGCTTTTATAAGGGGGACGGAGGGGGATGTATTTTTGTGCAGCTGAAAATGAGACATCTTCGACATTTATATTTATATTTTGTTCAACACTTCAAAAGGAAGTTAACTGCGCGGGCAGTCAATCAATGTTTGCAGGCTATGCAATTAAAAAAGTCATACCTTCCAGAAAAGTCATTTTCAAAAGGTACTTACCAGTTTCAAAATTGTTTTCTTGTAGCAATGCAATTTAACACTATAATAGACTATAAGAGGCAAACAGTCGTTTTAAAAGTTTAGAGGAAAATGTTAATATGCAAAAACAATGACGTCGTCAGATCGGTGTTATGGTGACACTTTTATCAATCAAATCGACTTTTCTGGAAGGTTCATTTCATCATAAGAATATGTGGGGGACAGCTTGTCTGACCGAGCTCATGCAGTAAACTATCACTTGTTTAATTTATGTTGTGTCGCCAAAAGAAAATTATCCATCTCAATTGAATATTTACGAGCGTGGAGAACATAAACTTGTTATAAATAAATACTTTTTGTTTCCAGGCAGCTTTTAAGGTGTCAATTGTATATATATTTTCTTTTTTTGTCGACTGTTTACTACAAGTTTAAGAATCCTAGACAAGCCACCAATTTACAATTTTTTGAAAGACGTTGAACTCAGGTCCATGATGAAACTACTCTAGTTCAGTTCAGGAGGTAAGCCGGAGATCTGGTACCATCAACCTGACTTTCTGTCTCACTAAACTTTTCTTTTCTCGTCTACAGGAATTCGTTCAATGCATTAAAGACACAGACCCTGCTGACTTCAAATCACCGGTGTCCGATATGCTCCACTTCATACTCGCTTATGATTGGCAGCTCATGGTAATTATGAAGAGAGCAGGACTTTGCAAAGACATGCAGACCGATGAACTGAAGAAAATCACAATGGCTACAGGTATATTTTCAGGTTTAGCCTTGTCTTATGGAAAATTCACGATCCCGTTTCTTTCATTGCGATGAGTGAAATGTCACTCGATCGCTGTAATCGTTCGCTAACTCGGCTGTGAACCTTTGTTGCTAGTTACCCAGTGTACTACTTTATCCAGCTGTCTCGTTTCACAAAATGGATATTTATTTCACGATAAGATGTGCTTATTTACCGCAAAAAACGCCGCTAATAACAAAACAAGAACAATTAAAACTATTCTTACTTTGTTTCATATTTTTTTAACAATTGCTTGTTAAGAAAATCTAAAATTAGTATCCGAGATGCAATTTTGATGTCCATTGTTCTGATTTATTCCAGGCATAATGGAAAAAGAGAACTTGCAGAATGTTGGTAAGTAATTACTGTTTTAAGAGCATATTATTATGGAACCTTCGAAAGATATGCCAGAACTGAACAATGAAAAGCAATTGATCTATTTTTATTCTATATTGTAATGAATATAATAAGAATTCTGTATTATATCGAAATATATCTATACATCTATATTGAAATAGAAACAAACAAATAAACAACAATAAGTAGTTGATACAATTCTGATATTCCAATCCTATTTTCTTATAAATTAATCACAGATACCTTTTAGATCGTGTAAATATTAAATAAACCAAGGTAAAAATGAAATTTATAAATTTGCTATAGTAGAAACTTAAATACACATATCTTCCATCCTTGAAGTATTGGAATTACCGAAATTGGTCAGAAAAGAAAATCTAATCATCTTAGATAATTCCCTTTACTAAAAACTTTACGGATACTAAGTACCAGCTGTTGAGATTTCTGGAATCGTTTGGATAACCAATACGAGCCATGAATGGTTAAAACGTTGTTTTAGGAAACCACAGTACCGAACGCTGAGTACCCAAACGATCCCAGAAACCCAAGTGCCGAATGTTTGAATAACAACACACCGAAAGTAACAAGCATGGTTGACATGTTGGTAAAAATCATTTAATTAACGGCAATCAAATGAACGAAGACAGCAAGACCAATTTTCAGATATGTGTAGAATCTAAGCCAGTTCCAGTTTTCTGTAGGGAATAAAAAAGTAGTATAAAAATAATATTGAATTATTTTTCTGCCAACAGAGGAGGGCACCTACAAAAAGTGTGTTGGAGATGCCGTGCGCAAATGCATAACACGAGATGTGTCCCTCGTTAAGATAGGGATGGACAACAACCTTCTGTCTTCGTTTTTCGATTATATTGGCTGTATTGAAGAAGCGGGTTACAACTGTCACGCAACTATGCTGGATCATTTTATTGCCATTCTGAAAGCGTTCCAGAAACACCTGGAGGAAAACAATGGGAAATTGGCAAAGATGGCTGAAAACACGGAGAACAATTAGTGAAGCACTATAATAATCGTGTGTCTTTACATAAATCTGATATTAGTTAAAATAGTGGTTAAAGCAACATAAGTGACGGTGATCGCGCTCATTAAACTTGTTAAGTAAACTCGAAGAAAAGTTAAACTAAAAATAAAGTGACTCTCGAATTACACTTGTATTAAAGATCATTTCATGATTCACACATTTTCTTTTGTTATTCAAGAACCTTGATTTAACTTACAACCCAGGTGATTAGTTAACTAATTGACAGTCCGGGGAGGGCTTGATAAAGTAGCAGGAAAGAGCGGGGCTAATGAATTGAAATTATCAATGTAATGAAGGATTTATACAGATCCCTCGTTTCAGGGATTTATCTGTATAAATCCCGGATAGTCATAATTTCAATTCATCGGCCCCGCTCTTATCTGCTATTTAAGTTTAAGATGTTGCGCCATGTTAGTGGAAACGCGTTATACATACTAAATAATAGGAAGACATCAACGGGAGAGATACTCAGACTTCGCGATTCCCCTCCCAACACAAGCTCTCCTGTAGTGTCGAAAAGGTCGCCAACTTTATAGAAACTACATTTAATTAGTCTTTTGCTGAAAACAGATTTGTTTTCGATACAAACATTCTTGTTATTCCACAAAACTTCATTTATAATTTCTTCAATTGTGGACGGGTTATTCTCATTTAGAGAGGACCGTGACATAAGACACTCCTTATAGAAATAAGGGACAGTAATCGAGAGCTTCTTGTAGTCAAAATTGCAGTGAAAGAGAAATTTCCCTCCAACGTTTTTTAGGTACGAATCCCAAAAAATTTCCAGCCTGCCTTAAAATGTATATGACAAATTTTGTTTTATTTGATTGATAGAATCTACATGGTGGTCCCCAAAAGTTTTCGATATCGATTTTTGTTTTTCACGTTGCAGCCGTCTAAAAACGTGAAATTTTACTTCGACGGGATACTCGGTTCTTTAGTATGTTTTGGTGTACCTTGGGAAGTATCATAGTTCTACAGTGCGTTATCTACGATTGCAAAATGCACACCAAAACAAACTCGCGAACCGAGAAACCGCGAAAATGGCGATGTAGTATTGACGTCACAGACCGACTATCGTCAGTCTTCCTTCTTGCGCGGTATTGTAACCCACCCGAAGTGATATTTCTCGTTTTAAATGGCTAAAATGTGGGAGAAAAAAAAATCGACATAGAATTTTGTTTCCATGTTCCTATCAGAACACCATGTAGATTCCATTAAGCAAGTATAAATCTGCCATATACAATTTTAAAAATAAGGAGTTAAAGGAAACCGCAACAAATGAATATCTACTCTTTTAGTGAAAAGAAAAAATATATATGGTTTTCGGCGTTCTAAAAACATATGATGATATATAGATGCTGTTTAAAGGGCTTGCCCTTTTCTATCAGATTGCGTGACAAGCCCTCATAACGGCTTATACATCTTGGTATGCGTGCATTTCTTAGCCATCCTGTGCAAAATGACGATGAAAGTGAACCCACAGACCCTTTTACCCTGGTTTGTTTGTTTACCCGTTTGTTTGTTTGTTTGTTTGTTTACCCGTTTCAGATCATGATACTCATGTGTTCTCTAGAGAATTGTTTCTTTACCTTTCCAAAAACCATGCATTTATATATACGTGAATATGATAAAATGTGTAGGAGCTAATTCTCTAGAATAACATCACATGGTCATCATCAAATGAGCAAGGGGCTATTCACATGATACCGGAATGATTGTGGAACGAGTTCATTCCGACTCCCTATATTTCTCTGTATCTGTTTACATGATAGCGAGACAAAATTTTGTTCCCGTACAAGTCATTCCGGAATGAGTTCAAACCAATTTTGTTCCGAATTAAATTCTTCATTCTGGTATCACGTAAACTGAAAACTAACTTCGACGGTTCCGAGATGAAAACCGCAAACAGTGTAGTCTGGTGCAAGCGGCGCATGCGTATCGTTTTCAAGATGGCGGACAACGAAGCGCCATATTTGTTTTCTGATCTGCCGGCGCGAAAACCAAGCGAGCGAGAACGCCTTAGGCTGAGCCGGTCGATTTTGTCAAGTGAATGCAGTGAAGCTTGTGCTATCAGGGATAGATCGATGTAAACTTGAATAAATTTATGTAAACACGTGAAATGCGTATCCATTCAATTTCGTTTAGTTCACTGTCTCTCGAAAAAACTAGACAGTTTTAAAACGGTTATAACAATAGGTATTGTTTAATTATAATATTGATTGCTTCTACGGTAATGTAATAATCACCTACAATTACCTTCCCTTTTTTTTTCTTCCGCAAGTTTTCCGTGCGACAAACGGACAATAAAAATATATTTTCAATAACGTAATTCAAATGGAACTTTTAATTATCCGAAGCAACGGATATCAACCCTTTTTTCGCATTAAGAAAAAGCGGTGTTGTTTTAATGGCGGAGAAAATTTTCTAAAGCGAAAAAAGAACGCATTTTATTGCATTTCTTATTCAAAATACCCTTTTGAATGAAAAGAAAAAAGTACGGAAGCATCTTCAGAATAGCATTAAGGTAAAAACTGTTGTTGCGTGCATGCCTTTCAAACCTCATCTTGGAGATATATCTTACAAATTAAAATTAAAATTTCTGAATTGTTTTCGGGATTTTCCGAGGTTAAAATCTTTAAAATCTTTAAAAAATCTTTTCGTGTGTAATTCTCAGCATCAGGTAACGCTGCGTTAAACTTTAAACGTGTTTGTTATCAAATCAAGAACAAAGAAAACAGGTTGGTTGATATTCGAACTGCTTAAACATACAGTTGGTGTTTGCCAACCTAAATTAACACATTGGTTCGTAAAAATGAATCTGAATTTGTTAGCCATGATCTTCGAGACGACTGTCCTCTGCTTTATCTGCTTCGCAGCTTTAATTGGTAATGTAAGTTTATTCCTCATCGTTTACAAAAACCGAAACCTTTTCACCGTTACCAATGAATATGTTTATTCTAAATCTGGCCGCAGCAGACATCTTGGTGTCGGTACTGAGCATGCCAGTTACTATGGTGACGATTATCACAAAGCTCTGGGTGTTCGGGCATTTAGTCTGTGTGGCGCTCGGATATTTAACGATTTTGTCGTTTATAGATGGTTTTCACGTTACGTCACGGCGGCCATATTGGTGTACAACTACAAAAGAATATTAATGAACTTCTTTTGTTATGTCAACCAACATGGCCGCCATGGCCTTTGTCATTTGCGTCCTACAGGACTGAAGGTCACGTGAGTGAAAACCATCTATAGCATCCGTCATGTCGCTCGGTATGATCGCCATCAACCGATATTTCCACGTAGTCAAGTGGAGCGCTTATACCAGCATCTTCTCGAAGAGAAAGGCATCGATTTACGTCGTCGCAGTTTGGGTAGTCTCCACATCTTTAGCTTCTCCTCCACTCTTGGGTTGGACAGAATATCGCTTCATCCCTGGAACCTTCAACAAGTACTGTAATTGATTTGATATTCACTAATCGACCTGAAAATGTGTATTGTTCTGGGGTGTCTCATGTTGCCATTAGTGATCATAGCTTAGTATATGTTTATCGAAAAATTTCAATTCCCACTTCCTCTAAAGGAATTAACTTGATAAGTTATAGACAGTTTAAACACTTTAACAGCGCCAATTTTCGAACTGAGATTTTAGCACAACCTTGGGATGACATCAAGCAATTTTACGATCCCAATGACATGTGGAAGAAATGGAAAGATTTATTTTTAACTGTCTGCGAAAAACATGCACCAATGAAGACCAAACGGACGCGTAATTCAAAATCAACGTGGATTACTACTATTTTAAAAAAGCGGATGAATTACAGAGACCACCTTGAAAGAAAAGCTATTAAAACAAATGATCCATCTATTTGGAAACAATTTCGAATGGTGAGAAATCAAGTAAATCGGGAAATTAACAGCGCCAAACAGGCTTACTATAAAAATGCCTTCAAAAATTGCTCGGGAGATCAACGCAAAACATGGAAAACTATTAACGAACTGACCTCGCGTAAGTCGAATAAAACTGTTATCAATGAAATGGAATACAATGGGTTAAATTCTAAAGACCAAACAGATGTTGCAGAAATGTTAAATTCCTTTTTTACGGAAATTGGGCCAAATGTTAGTAGACATGCATTTGAAGTTGATAAATCCTTCGAAGAATTTATTACTGAAACTGATAAAGAATTCATATTTGAAAAAACAACACCAACACACGTTTTTACACTACTATCAAAACTTTGTAAGTCAAAGGCAACTGGATTAGATAATATTTCAGCGAAACTTTTAAGGGAATGTCCCGATTTACTAGCAGAACCTCTCTCTCATATATTTAATCAATCCTTAATAACCGGCATCTTCCCTGATGAATGGAAATCTGCTAGAGTCACTCCATTGTATAAAAATTCCGGGAAGCGTTCTGATCCGACAAATTACCGACCGATATCAATAATTCCAGTCGTGGCCAAAGTTTTCGAACGGATAATCTACGATCAACTATATCAGTATCTAACTAGGAATAGCTTTCTTACTGGTTGTCAATCTGGTTTTCGTTCCTTGCACTCCACACTTACGGCACTAATTGAGACTACTGATAGTTGGGCCATGAACATTGATCGTGGTTTTGTCAACGCTGTCGTCTTTCTGGACCTCAAAAAGGCCTTTGATACAGTTGATCACGATATTTTGTTAAAGAAATTGCAATACTATGGGATTTGTCGGTCCAGTTATAAATGGTTTGCTTCTTACTTAGATAATAGAACTCAAATTTGTCACATCAACTCCTGTAAGTCACCCCCGAAATTCTTGAGATGCGGTGTTCCTCAAGGAACAATTTCAGGACCTCTTTTGTTTTTGTTATATATTAACGACTTACCAAATTGCCTGATGTATTCACAAACCAGGATGTACGCTGATGATACCAGCTTGACGTTTGCTAGTGCAGACGTTAAGCATATAAATGATTGCCTTAATTATGACTTAAGTAATGTATACACATGGTTATCGGCTAACAAGCTTACCCTGAATTTGACAAAAACTGAGTTTATACTTATTGCATCAAGGCAGAAGTTGTCACAATTTTCAGAAAGCCCCTCTCTTACTATAAACAATAACGCTGTAGAACAAGTAGCATCAGCTAAATCCCTTGGAGTCTACATCGACCAAACTTTAAACTGGGAATGCCATATTGAAAATGTCTGTAAAAAGATTGCTTCCGTCATTGGTGCAATTAAACGGATACGGCATCTTATCCCATTTAACATTTTAATCAAAGTTTATAATAGCCTTGTTCAGCCTCACTTTGATTATTGCAGTGTGGTGTCGGGAAACTGTAACAAGGGCCTTTCTGAAAAGCTTCAAAGGATTCAAAATCGCGCAGCCCGCATTTTAATGTCTGCGAGCTACGATAGTAATTTGGATGATGTGTTCCGGGCATTAGGGTGGCGTAAACTATGTCATCAAAGATTAGAAATGAAATCTATCATGATGTATAAGACCTTACAAGGGATGACACCAGATTATCTTCTATCAAGATTTGTTTATCGCGATAACGCGAATGCTTATCGTTTAAGGAATACCGAAAACAAACTAGTTCTTCCACAACCTCGCATTGATTATCTGAAAAGAAGTTTTTCATACAGTGGAGCTCAGTTGTGGAACAACTTACCCACAGAATTAAGACTAGCGTCTTCCTTAAGCGAATTTAAGACAAAACTAAGTCGCCATAGTTTTTAAGTAAAGTTTTAAATAATATTTTTGAACACGGCCTCCATGAAAAGCAGTTTTTATTTTTTATATTGTACCTCTTATTTGTAGTTAGGAAGTTAGGTAGTTAGCTGAATGTGATAATTTAAGCTGATGGAAATACCGTGTATAAATAAAGTTATCCATTCTATTCTATTCTAAAATCGTGCTGTTTTGTTTACTGGCCACCAAACGTCTACTTTATGTATTTCATGATCATAGTATGCTTCATGAGACTTCTTTTAGTAATAGCCTTTTCGTGTTACAATATTCTGGTGTTTACAAGGGAAGCGAAAAGGAAAATTGCAGTTTCAAGGAATAACCTTCCACCCCCACAGCAACGACAGCATCACTGTGATGCTGTACCGGAGGAGTCTAAAACAACAGGTGAAGTGCAAAATAAGACCAAAGCAGACATTGAACTAAATGCAACAAGGTCCAGTTTCGAGTAACACCGGAAGAAGCTAAGATCACAAACACGTTCCTTTTGATGGTTACCCTGTTCGTTTTTTGCTGGGCACCGTTAGCTTTAACTATGTTTTTTAATGTGTACTACACAAGGTCTTTACCACGCGCAGTAGACATTTCATCATTGTTACATGAAAAAGTGTTACGTTTAACGCTGTAAAAAGTGTTAAAAATGAAAACTAGACGTTTCGGCAATGCTGCCTTCATCAGTAGTAAAAATGTGTTCCTTGCTAGCGTGAGCGAAAATTCAAAAAAATCAAATTCACGCGTCAGTGCCGAAGAAAAGCGCGCGCAAGGCTAGCATACGAGTTAATTATGAAAAGCCAAAGTCTTGGTTCAAGCCATTGGGCGCGTCTTGTAATTGAAAATGAACCGCATTTCTTCGCGTCTTCTCCTGATCTGGTCACCTAGATTCGCTTTAATCCGCCGCTACCATCATGTCGCTGAGGTTGTGTTTTGGTCTCGTAAAATGTTCAGGCACTGGCAGCGCAACTTTCTTTTTGATCACATCCAATCGGTGTTCACGGAAGTGGTCTCCAACACGACGGCCCGTCTCTCCAATGTAAACAATTGCAGGGCATTTACGGCATGAGATGCAGTAGACCAATTGGCTTGTGATGCAAGTATAATGTCCCGAGATCTTGATGTGTCCATTTGTAGTTCTAATACTGTCACTGGGATTGATGAAATGACAGGTTCGGCAGTCACGAGTAGTATAATAAAGATTATTCACAGACAACATCTATCTGTCTCACGCTCTTCCAAACATAAACCCATGACACAAAAGCAATAAGCTAAAAAACCACACAACCATTTTGAGAAATAAATTATTATTTCTGCTGATATTAACATGTAATGTAAAATTAACATCAACGAACCAAATTCACCCTGTGTTTCGAATAAGCTAAAAATATCATGACATATGCCATTTATTTTTTGAATTTGAATTGGCATAAATCAACGAACCAAATTTACCCTCGTCTTTCGCATAAGCTATGATATTATTTAGCTGTTACGATTGGCAGTCATTTAGCTTATTGCCTTTGTGTCATGGGTTTATGTTTGGAAGAGCGTGAGACAGATAGATGTTGTCTGTGAATAATCTTTATTATACTACCGATGAAATCTCTCTCCCCAATTCTGGCAGTGGAAAATCTCCCTCAATTCTAGCAGTGGAAAATCTCTCCTCAAATTCTGGCAGCGGTGGCGGAAAATCTCTCCCCAATTCTGTCAGCGGCGGTGGAAAATCTCTCCCAAATGCCGGCAGCGGTGGTGGAAAATCTTTCCCCAATTCTGTCAGCGGCGACGACAAAAATTCTCTCCCGGAAAGAAAATGTCTGATTCCGAAGAAGAAGAAATCGATGACACTCCTGAAATTATTCAAGAAATCTGCACAACATGGCAATCTCACAAAAATCCCAGACTGGAACATTTCAAAGTTGTCATCCGAAAAAATCAGGGGAAAAATCAAATTCCACTCAAAGATCTCGAATTTTATGAAAAAGAAATTCTCTCCCAAATTTCCCGTGACGAAATTACAAGAAAAAAAGTCAGGGATTTCGTCAAAGCTTCTAAATGGAAAAAAGTCAATGGAAACGCTCATGAAATTTTTAATCACATAACAGGTCACGATGGGAATGACTATGAGCACCTGGAAAAATTTCTCATCGACGACTTTAAATATTTTTCACTGGCATATGATGACCTTCATCTCAGCAGAAAAAAGTTTCTTAATTGCCATCAAGTTCTTTTCGCCTTGTTGAA